>NW_017547195.1:481811-703007 GCF_001854935.1 Bemisia tabaci
CACTGAAAAAAGAGTTTGATGCGCAGAACGAGAATCTAGTGCGGCGTACCAGAATTTTTTAGTGAGAAACTGACGTCACGTACTGGTTTATGCCGCGCACCAAACAAGTTTGGTAAGCGGCACGATTTATCTCGTTTACACCATCATCCACGGCAAATCATTCCGAGCTGTTACAAAAATGGCCGTTGCGTTGAGGTATCAACTACAAAGGTTTCGGACCCTTTTTCGGGTGCGTCAATTTAAAAGTCCCCGCTTTAATTTAAATGATTATTCTCTTTTCCCGCTTCTTGGGTTGATAGTGCTGCTATCTTTAATAATTGATGTTTTTGCTATGAACAGTAAGTAAGGCAGGTTGTTGTAGAGTCCCTTTATTCTGAGAGTCAAGACAATTCAGCTCATGGATGTCACAAACGGGAATAAAGATTACAGAAATTGAACGTTTTTCGTAATCTTTGATCGGCCCATTCTCAAATGCCTTTCTCCGTTCCTCCTCTCATTCCGTTTGTTCCTTGCCGAACCCGTAATTCCCTGGTCCATTCCAGATTATAATCTTTGCAATTGGTGAAAATGTAATCTTTATTCCCGTTTGTGACACTGTGGAGGCCTAAAATACGGGAACCAATCAGAAATGGATTCAAATTGTCTTGACTCTCAGTATAAAGGGACTCTAGGTTGTTGTTGGTCTGGATTGTTATCAGTGTCTTCGTCATCAAAACATGCCAATATTCTTTCTTGTATCTCTTTGACTTTAAACATTTAATTCTAATTTCACCCTATCTCATGTTTACTCTAGTATTCAACAGTTTGTTACATTACTTTTCCTAACATCGTGTCTTATGTGTGGAAAACCGCGATCGTACCAAACCGAAGTTCCGGCCATTACCAAGTTCATATCACTCAGATCCCTCACAATACATAATATCGGTAGTTTTTAGCATGTTTATTCGTTAAATATAATTATAATCAAGGATATATTTATCTTGAACATGTTCGAACCTAATTGGTTTTGTGATGCCGTGAAGTTTTGGAGCTACTCTAGCTCCTAAGTGCACTTGCCCACAATGTCGACCGAGACCTTAATCTCTTTGATTGCTTGTTTTCAAAGTAAGATTACTTTGTGCTTTTTCCATTTCCTAGTTGTCTAGAAGTTTTCATTTTATAATCTTTTCAAACGAAATTTTACTTCGCTTTTCCCATGTCCACCTCTGAGAATGTTAAATACCAGGGCAAGATGTTGATGGATGCATGATACGCTAGATTGCCTGGGTTCCATGATTTACTTGATAATTTTCCTATTTCATCTAAAACTCTCTTATACCCATGAAAATTCAATGTTTTGTGCTTAGAACTACAGAGAGATACATCAATGCACCAAAATATGTGCTCAACTGGAGAAATTCTTTAAACGCTTTTCTTCTAAGATTTGGGATTTACTGAGCGACTGCGCTAAACAGTTTCAAGGCTAATAAGGATACTAATTCCTCTCTCTATTAAATGTTAATTTGTAAATAGAAACTGTCGGTATTGGTTTTAGATTGAATGATGAAAAATACCACCCTTACTCACCATCTTATGCCCTTGAGGAACATTTTACATGGTTACCTTATCAATATTCATTACCTACTTTAACGCTCCAAGTAATCGCTTACAACTAGCTTCTATTCTGTACCTGGTGATTTTTGTGATTTCCTATCACTCCAAAGTTCTTGATCAATGATTGCTAAATGGCTAGTGTAAAATATTAGGTTGACAGCTTTTCTCTTGTGAGCTAGAGTTAGCATTACTCACAATCAGTGATACTTATGTTCTCCTTATTCATCCTTCGTATCCACCGTGCTCATGAACATAGGTTTTTTTAAAACCATTACCTTTCTTGAAATCTGATTCTTAAAGTAAATGTGTCAGTCTACTGGACATTTTACTAAAAAATCAGTTCATAGAAATTATCATCGTTATGGATCTACATTGAAATTCTTTGTACCCAACTGCCGTCAGATCTTACTACTGGATTTTTTCCAAGGAAGCCTGAAGGTGAGTGTCTGCTATTCAAGCATCTTAAACTGTATCTTTTCTTTAAAAAGTGACATATATTCTATTGGCCAAAGTGTAAAATCATGCATCTCCATTATGAAAGGAGATCAGAGAATGTTAGTGTTTGTTCCGCCTGGCTGTTTGAGAGAGATTCATAAACATTCCGCGAGGCGCAGCACCGCGCAGCGCTGTACCAAACGAGTTTTGTGGCGCGCGCCATTCGAATTGATGCGCGCCACTAGGCAGCTCTGTACAGCACCTCAAACGGGTACCTACCACACCAGTTTCGTATAGCGCGTTATATCATTTTTTTCAGTGCAGGTAGCGGCCAGATGACCGCTCGAAACAGCTGAACTTTACTCGTCGATTAAAGTAAGAAAATTTGAGAAAATCGAAAAAACAATTACAGCCTGCAAATCTACAGATCAGAAGCTTTCATTTAAAAAAAAACCCATGCAAATCGGTCCGGTGGTTCTCTCAAAGTTAATGTCCCAAAATGCGGACTTTAGTCTGAATAAATGGGAGAAAATTTGAGCCCAGCTAAACTTCACTCGTCGATAAAAGTAAGACAATTTGAGAAAATCGAAAAAACGATCACAGCCTGCAAATCTACAGATCACAGGCTTTCATTTAAAACAAAAACCATGCAAATCGGTCCAGTGGTTCTCTCAAAGTTAACGTCCAAAGATTCGGACCTCCGTTTTAATGCATCGAAGAAAATTTGAGAAAATTATGGGAGAAAATTTGAGAAAATCGAAAAAACGATCACAGCCTGCAAATCTACAGCTCAGGGCTTTCATTTAAAAAAAAGATCACGCAAATCGGTCCGGTGGTTCTCTCAAAGTTAATGCCCCAAGATTCGGAACTTTGCATTTTAATATATAGGATGTTACACAGGTACTTGAAGACAAGTAGACGAGGAGTAGAAAGACATTCGACGGGGGTCGTAGAGACCCGTGGTCGCTCCTGATCGGTGCCGGATGACAATATTCAGTTCGGCGCAAAATCGGAGCATTTTAAATTTGCTGTAAAATAGCGCTTTTTGAACTACGTGTTTCTCGGCTTCTGAGTTTCCTCTTTGCGTTTTTAGTGTGCATCTCGCTTTTTATGCGTCATTCACCTTCGGGAAAATGTGTCTGCAAGTCAAAATTCGTCCATGGCTTCTGTAGCACAGATTTTCCATAAATTTATGCAGAAAATTACGTTTTTTTACTTTAACACAAAAAACACAAAATACTTTCAAATTGTTACAAAGATGGAACATTTTTGAAATTTCAACTCTATTTGGACGCATTTGAAAGCTTGTTTGACGAAAATTTCAGGAAAGAACACGGTGTTTCCATTTAAGACTCTACATTAAAAAAGATAAATATCCTCGACGGTCTCAAACTTCTTTTCTCGCACTTTCTCATCTTCTGTCTCCTCTTTCCTTCTCTCTTTTCCTCCTTTTTTTTTGGCTTTCGGGGGAGGGTTGCGCCCCCAAGCCCCCCTGCCTAATTACGTGCCTAATCAGAGCTTTCTCACTTGTTTTGAGTTTCTGAATAGTTGAGCATACAAATCTGGCCTATCTCGGGTGCCCTAAGATTGCACCCTTGCGGTCTCGTGATGGAAACCCGGTGAAGGGTGTTGAGAGAGGCTCCTCTTTGGTGCGCACCCTGCGAGCGGCTACTAATCAGGAAAACAATTATATTATTAACACGGAGCATGGCCGCCAATAATTGATAAATCAAGACTCATTTAAGGGCAATAATTACAAGCTTTTTCCCTTTTGTGGCCGACTGGCCCCGCGCCTGGTCCTTCGCGGCGCGCCACAGTGATACACCTCCCTGGCCGCCCGGCGCCTTTCATCTCGACAGTACCTGACCTCTCTCCGATGATCGCCTCTTTAATTACTCTCTTTAAGTGAGTCGCTTGCCCAAATATTGGTTCAAAATCGCCGCTTAATAACCGACAGCCTCAAGCTTGAGGCCCATCTTCTCGGCTGTGCCTTGGATTGCGTTTGGGTTCAAGGCGCCAGGGCTCAACGCATATCCGCAGTTCTCGACTTCGCGTAGACGCGCGAAGAAGAATAAGCTTTTCTACACTGCCGAGTTACCCAAGAGAGCCCTAAGTGTGGGTTTTAAGTTTTGAGAAAATGATCAAATCCAACGCCGAGAAAAAAAGTTGCTAAAATAACATCCCGGATGTTAAAAATTTGTGCGACAACTCTTGAATGTTGTCATGAACACTCCGGCTGTTAACATTCTAGGATGTGACTTTAACAGCCAGAGTGACTATAACTTTACTTATAACAACATTCAAGAGTTTTCGAACATATTTTTAACTACGGGATGTTACTTCAGCAACGTTTTTTTTCAGTGAAATAGCGGCTAAAGGCCTAGACCCACACGGCGATTAATCGCAGCGAGTGAAAGACGAAAGCCAATGGAGAGCCTTGATTTCGATATATCGACGTCAATGGATCAAAATTAAGGCTTCCCATTGGCTTTCGTCGCGGCGATTAATCGCCGTGTGTATCTAGGCCTTAAATGGAAAATTTTATTTAAACAGTCCTCCGATCTTTGCAAAATTTAAACCATTCATCCGAAAGACTCAGAAATAGTTTGCATCAGCAAGGTCGGACTGGCTCACGTCTCAGGGCGTAGACTCTTATAGACGGCTAAAGGGGCGTGACGTGAAGTGGTATTTTTCCCCCCGACGTTAAAGGCGGTCCAGAAACTTCTGGCAAATCAGCATAATTTTACGCTATTTTTAGGTTCGAAGTTTCTTATGTAATCGCACAGAGCAAAAAATTGCAAAATTGAACACTTTAAGTAACCGGGAGACTTGTGAAATGAAAAAAAAAAAAATATTAAGTCAAAACTAGGTACCAGACGCATCCATGCATCATTATTTCCAGAGGAATCGACCCAGAGCTTGCAACACCTATAACACTGCTTTTAAAAACTAAAAGTACGAGCCGTAGATGTAGGTCTGTAAATATTGGTGCATTAAAAAAAAAAAAAAAAAAAAAAAAAAAAAAAAAAAAAAAAAAAAAAAAAAAAAAAAAAATATCAAACCTCAAATTGAAAAAAGAAGAATAAATTGAGGAACAACAGAGTCGAGACGTAATAGGGTATTTTAAATTTTTCTCTCGAATCTGAGCGACACCTCAGTGGCAGCATGGAAAGGAGCAGTTCACGCATAGCACCATCGCGCCTTCAATTTTTCAGATGCTACACGGACATCCATCATGTAGGAATAGTTGTATCTCTGCGCCGTCATCAACGCGCCTCCTTTTACTTCGCTCTATTCCCATGCTATGTTTGTTTCAGTTTGTCTTATCTGTATTTTTAGCGGTGCTTTAAAGGCTGTAGACTGCTGTAACACAGCCGTAAATAGGAGAGCCGTAATAATCGAGTCTAGTTTCTTCACTTTTCCTATGACATCTTATTGGCAGCATACAGCGGAGCTGCGGAACATCGCGAATTCACAGCTCGCGCCATGGCGCCTTCAATTTTGAAGAAGCATCACAGACATCCGTCAAGTACGAATAGTTGTATCTCTGCGCCGTCAATCCATTTGCTCTATTTCCATATTGTGTTAGTTTCGTTTGTCTCATTTGTAATGGTGCTTCAAGGGCTACGTGAGCAGCACAACCGAAAATAGGATGTTCCCTAGTTAATTATCATTTTGAGACGAAAAAAAATGTTAGAGGTCTCTCAAGCAATCAAAAGGGCTCACGCCTATTTGACTGTACTATTCATTGTCATCATTGTCATTGAAATCATTGTCATTCGTTACAGCTTGATGAAACCAGTATGTCCCAATTTTTCACATTCTCCTCTTCAAAATATTGAGCTACGGATACAAAATCTGAATTCCGCAGGAAAAAAAATCAAAACATCAATTTTCCAGCATTTGTGTAGGCCCAGGCGCCTCTGGGGAGTTATTTCCGGTTTGAAGTTCCAGGACCTCCATTCACCCCTATCATGTATACGAGGACCTTTCTTTACTCTTACTTTCTCTTTTCCCGTTCATTTTAGAATTTTCCGCATTTTTTCTCGGTCATAATTGTTTCTCTCGTCTTATTTTGCTGTATGTGGCAGATGGACGCAAAAAATCTGAAGATCAAAGCACCAAAATGCTTTTAAAAGCATTAAAACTTATTAAAATTTACTGCAATTCAAGGGAAAGGCGACAGCAAAACCATGACCCATTCAAACACACGTGATATTGAACAATCAGGACTAGCGAATAGTCCATTTTTGGCGTTGCGAGTGTCCGATTTTATTCTAAGTTACCCCGCCCAGTTTGAATGATTTAAATTGATGAATTTTATTTTCAATTATGTAGAAAGGGCCTTTTTCATTTTCATGACGGGTAAAAAAAATCCGAAGTGTCATCCCCCGCATGTTATCGCGGTTGCATTTTAGACACCTTTGCCGCGATCCTGGTGGTTTCTTACCCTATCCAGTGCTCCATTTGAAATATGACACAGCGCAAATGAAGAACAGGTTTTATTTTCAGCGTCGATTGGATCGAAAGAGCGACAATTACGGGCTCGAGGTGGCAACGGACCATGATCCAATGGAAAGTGATTAATTGCTCTAATTTAGCCGGTAATGTAGGAGAGAGACAGAGTTTTGTCTTAGTAGGCAAAAGAGTGGCTGCCAGCGAGGCGAGGAGTGCAAGTTCAAAGATTCGCCAGTAAAGAATTTCAATTTATCTTTGTCACCGCTGATACATATTTATTCCGATCGGAGGACTTAAGCCTCTCATTATGGCGACACGGAGACCGAGGGAAAACGGACTCGATTTTTCAATTAATCAAAATAATCCGCCCCGGATAATTTAACTTAATTACTCAGCTCGACAGTCGCTTCGTGATAGAGAAATGATAACGATATTTTATGATTTCCTTTAATTACGCCTCGGTTGTGTACTTACCTGCGACGCTCCTCCTTCGTTACGAGTCTTTGTCATAGTGTCTTGTCCTTGTCTTCTCGTGTCGGAACCCACTCAGTTTTTCTCTTACGATCGGTTTCTTTTCTGGCATTGCAAGGTTGTCATTCTTGCAATAAAATCCCGTTATGAATGGAAACAGGAGAAATAAGAAGGGAAAAGAAACCGAAAACAAGGCTAAAATACAGCACTAAAAACCTGAAACGATTCGACTCAAAACTGAGTAATTTTCAGTCGGAAAATTGTTGATATTAATAATATTTATTTTCCGACTGAAAATGAATCAGTTTTGAGTAGAAATGTCTCGGACTTTTATTGTTGTACCTCAGCCTAGTTTCCCGTTTTTCTCCCATGTTTTTTTTCCTGTTACCACTGCCTCGGACAGCTTCCTAAATATTTGTATCTATGATATAAATGGATCGAGTTTAATAGAAAGAAACTGGCCTACCTTTATTCTCAGAATAACGAAGGATGGAGTTCTATTCTGATTTTTTTTCCGTTTTTTGGCTGCTCAGATTCCACAAATGGGCAAAAAGATGGTTTAGCGCACTTACTTGTAACTCAATGGAGAATTTGCAGGAAAATCTTTTATTGCTTCGCTTGAGCTACTTTATGAGTTGTGTTCGCAGTATTGATTGTAAAAAATTGTAGAAAAGTAGATTTGAAAGTGAGAAAATCTGCCACCTCGTGACGTTATTAGACGGTTTTTTCTATTGAAACTCAAGTATTTTAGCTAGTTAGGTCGTTTGGTTACATGCCCGCTAATAATTATTCATTTTAGAAACCAAGGATATTCACATGCTCAGTTCACTCAGGAGTTTCTCCCTGAACATGAAATTTAAAAAATTTCAGATACCTGCAAATTCTTCATCGTGTTAATTTTTTCCATTACAGTCGAGTATTCTTTTTTAAAACATTTTTTCACTAATTGGAAAAAAAACATTGGATCTAGAGTCCAGACTCTTAAAAACATCGTCAAGAAAAAGTACTCTTGAATCAATCAGAATCTAGCTTAAATCAAGAACCAAGCCTCTTAATTTAAGCGGATTTCGTTTTGATTCAAGCAAAAATCCGATTGAATCAAGAGTATTTTTTCTTGTCAATTTTTTCAAGAGTCTGGACTCTAGATCCAATGTGATTTCTTTTCCAGTGCTCTGGTTTCTTTCTTTTTCTTTCTTTCTTTCTTTCTTTAGCATATTACTACTCTTAAATCATGTAAGTATGAGGGGGACCATCAGTTTCATAAAATCATTTAGGGCTTAAATAGTTGTTGCAACTGATTGAGCGATGCTTAAAAAAACTTGAGAAGATATCGCGTCAAAACGTGTCCTGGGGCGCTTGACCACCTGATTATTATGTTACGAAAACGTCCGCCGAAGAGCAGGCCGATCGTTTCGGAACATCGGCACTCCTCGGCAGTCATTAATAAAGCAGTAACCAAAGGCCTCTTTATTCAAAGGAGCTAAAGTAAAAATATCGATAGGGGTGCAGATTAGTATGTACTCTCCTCGTCTCTAATGAGATGTCATCAATCCATGAAACAAATGGCTGGTAATGACGGTGAATTAGTTATGGCGGAGCAAGTTTTATTTCTTATCCTGTAAATTCTGCTAAATCTTTTACCCGTTATAGCCTGCCCCAATTATCAGATGTATCGAAGCTAACATCTTGTTTTCGAGGCAGGTGGAAAAAAGTTTTTGGAACAAGGTTTGTGAAGTCGTCTCTTGTCAGATGAGGGACTTTATCATCGTTTAGTAACAGTCTCTCCGAGAAATTATACAGTGTTGTCAGGCTTAAAAATGTTTGATGTATGCGAATATGCACGTCGTACTGGAGGGACTTAAACTCAAAAGAAAAATAAAAGAAAAAGAATGTGTTGTCCTATTATTAATCGATCGAATCAATGTTGATCGGCTAAGGTTTATCTATTTCAATCTATTTCTGTCAATCTTTTACTCTTTTTATTCATTTTGTGATCTTCTTCCTTCTCTTTTTTACTTCATTTTTGTCTTTTCTTCTCATTCTCATCTTTTCTTGTACTCCTTCTTCCTTTTTTATTCATTGCCTTCTTATGATATCGTGTCTACAATGAATTCGCCGACATAAATCATCTGCCTGTAAGGGGGATGATACCACTATTCGACCACGCCGGAGCTCGCGTTGCCTACACTAAAAATTGAAGGAAAAATAGCATGAAGCTAAAGTGACCTTTTCCCGTTTNTATAAAACCATAGCAACATGCTATGATATGCTCGGCCACTGGAAAGTGCTGCTCTCTAGTGTAGCAAACGAGGAACAATTAATCCTCAGTTGAATGAGGGAACGGAAATGTTCGACGGAGGAAAACTGTAACCCGCGAAAATTCAACTTTTAGACCTTAAAATCAATGGGATTTTGGCCGTTCCTCCGACGGCAACGAGAACCATCCATTCGTCGCCACGGACACTACCAATGCTAAAAGAAATCGATCGCAAAGAGCTCTCCCGAGTGGGCGAGCTCAATAAAAGGAAAAGAACGTGTCGTCCTATTATTAAGCGATCGAATCAATGTTGATCGGCTAAGGTTTATCTATTTCAATCTATTTCTGTCAATCTTTTACTCTTTTTATTCATTTTGTGATCTTCTTCCTTCTCTTTTTTACTTCCTTTTTGTCTTTTCTTCTCATTCTCATCTTTTCTTGTACTCCTTCTTCCTTTTTTTTTCATTGCCTTCTTATGATATCGTGTCTACAATGAATTCGCCGACATAAATCATCTGCCTGTAAGGGGGATGATACCACTATTCGACCACGCCGGAGCTCGCGTTGCCTACACTAAAAATTGAAGGAAAAATAGCATGAAGTTAAAGTGACCTTTTCCCGTTTGGTGAAAAGTTTTTATTTGTCAAGCGTAACACCTCATGATGATACCACTATTCGACCACATAGGAGCTGGTGTTGCCTACACTAAAATGTGAAGGCAAACTGATACGGCGTCATAGTAACCTCTCCCAGTGTGGTAGAAAGCTATTTTGTGGCTGTGATCTTATTGAGCATGCCACTTCATGACTATTCCATTGCTCTAATCTTTTCTAAATTCTTCTTTTTTCTTTCTTCTTCCTCTTTTTCTTATCCACTTCTTCTTTCTTATTTCTGCTCTCATTTTCCTTCTTTTCATTCTTTTTTCTCCATATTCTTCCTCATTTTTCTCTTTTCTTCCTCTTTTCCGCTTTCCTTTTGGCTCACTCTCTTTTTTCCTTCTTTGTCTTATCCTCTTCGAGAGAAAAAAGAAGAGGACGAAAGTAGAAGAGGGAGCAAGAAGACAGCAAAATGTATTATCTTTATTCGTGTAACCTATATACAGAGGTGTTAATGGCAGAAGTTTCTAAGGCACCACTTTAAAATAAACGAAAATTGGTAGTATTACTATTTTTTGTCCTCTTTTCCTCCGTTATCTCCTTTATTCTCTATCTTCTTTCTTTTTCCATTATTTTCATTCCTCCCCTTCGTCTCCTTTTCCTTCTATGTGCTTGTTTCCCGAATCGGGAGACGAAGACTCTTCAATTGGCCAAGTCTGTGAGACCAAGTTTAACGGGACAGAATAAGTGCTTGGCACGTGCTGTTAGACATAGAGACGGACACTTCCTGACTTGGCGTAGGATGCGCTGCGGGTTGCCGGGTGTCGCGGCGCGGTGACTATGGCCAGACGGCAAGCTCTGGGAGGAGGCAAAGGTTTGTGGGATTGGATCATGATAGAGCGTGTATAATTACTGGACAGCAAGAGCAAGAAAACCCTCGGTGAGTAATTATCGTGGCCGGGTAATTTTGTCCAATTACTCCGCCCCTGAGCCCAACCTGAGCCGTGCCGTGGTCTCGGCTGCGGTCGACTCAGCTTTGGACACACTGCACACCGAGGTGCTCGCTGCCCATCGGCCGAAGGCGCAAACCTCCATCGTTGCCGTACCCTTTTGCCGGGAAAAGCGCATCCATAGACGCACCTAAAGACTTAAGACCTGAGACGTGGAGTCAGTATGATTCCTTTGGGAAAGTGCGCGTTGAAACAGTTTCCGTACGTCAATTTGGGGTCGCGGGAGCTTCAGATCACTCATAAGTTGTAAACAATAATGTTCTCATCACGGAAGCTGGGAAAGGGCTGCTGCTTCCGTGAGGAAAATATGTCAGTATTTAATTACGTGTGTATAGTATAGTATTGTATTACAGTAAAATTTTCATTATCCGAATGCGGTATTATTCGAGACGATTATGGTTGGATCTGTACATTGTGAACGGGAAGGGGGGTTCGGGGGGCTTCCCCTCGAAATTGTTAGAAATTTTGAAGAATCTAAAATGCACTTTGACAATTTTGTCATGAAAAATTACCTACCAGAAACGTCCTCTCTAAATCCCCTCCGTTCCTTCTTTCTTTCTTTTCTTCTTCTTTTTCCTTTTTTCGAGTGGACCGGGGGGGGGGGGGGGACGCTCCTTCCGCCCCCGTCCCCTTTGATTCACCTATGGAACTAATTTGGTAAGCGGGTGCGTCAAGGGTCAAGTATTCAGTCAAAGCCCCAAAAACAGTCATCAAAAGTTGGATGCCTCGCACTTTCTCCACTTTCATTATGCACTTGGTTTTGCCAATTGAGCGGTTGGCGATGCTGAATTGGACGTATTCTGCCAAACGAAACTATGCGCATTATGCCGTGAGCCATATTATGCATGTATCCTTATGGGTCTCAGGGCTCATGTCTTAATGCACATAGTTCTGTTTGGCAGAAATACGCGTCCCACTCACTTGCGGGTGAACAAAATAATCAAGTCTAGTTTGAAGAAAGCGAGTAAAGAGCTGAATCCAAGAACGGTTCCTTGCAAATTTTACTAAAGGAAACGAATAAAATAAAAAGTAAATAAGATAGGTTTTCCAGCTGAGAATCTGAAGGTGAAAGATTTGACACAAGTCCAGATTAGCTGTTTCTCTGGTAGAAGTAGACATCGGACCTCGTGCGGCTCATGGTGCTCGTGGATGCACTTTGGTCACTGAAGGTAATTCAACTTACACCATGCTCCACCTTCAACCGCAGGAGGTTCATTTCCACCACCTGTTGGTAATGATGTCTGATATGGTGTCATCTTTGACCTCTATGATCTGACGCACTCTGTCATGACGGGCTTGGCTTGACCCCTTCTAGAAAACTCCTGATCCCTTTTAAAGGGAGGAAGGCAGACGCCGCAATTTTTTTCCGTTCGTAAGGGTTTCGACGGAACCTAGTGCCCATATACCCTTTCATTAGGGGTCCTCCAGCAGTCCAGCGGGCTGAGTATCGAATTTTATAGACAAAACAAGAGGCAAAGAAGACAAATGGAAAACGGCGCGATCTATTGGTTGAAACGGGTGCGGTTATTAAGGACTAAAAGTGAATACGGTGAACCAAATACCAGGTCTCTCGTACATCGTGCCCCCACGGGGCCAAATTTTTCTTTTACAGAATTCCAAAGTTGTACTAAGCAATGGGTCAGTTGCGCTGGTCACAGAATCGTGTTTTGTTGCTAGATTCTTGTAGAGTAACTAGAAATAATAAGATCAGTCCAAACAGCAACTTCCTACGTTCAATATAAACCGAGATATCGCGCCTTGAAAAACTCGATTTATGACGTCATCCACCGTGGTAATACATACCATGTTATGCACTACCGTGGTGGATGACGTCAAAAACACGACTTTTCAAAGGACGATACCTCGGTTAATATTCAACGTAGAAAGTTGCTGTTTAGACGGATCTTCTTACTTTTAGCTAAACTTCAAGAATCAAGCATCAAAACACGATTCTGTGACCAGCGCAACTATGGCCCATTGCTGCATCCCGCTAATCTTTGCTGGTGTCTTAGACAATTTACAAGTCAAAATTTCACTCAAATATCCAATTTTTGAATATTTAGTCTCGTGGGTGTGTTGGAGTCTATTGTTTACGCCCTATGTCCATTGCAACCACCCGCTTCCACCATTGGATCCCTCCATATCTGTTTTGTCTTCTTTGTCTATAGCTTCGTCTATCAATTTCAATAATCAGCCCGCTGGTGTCTTAGAAAATTTACTTGTCAAAATTTCACTCGAAAGTTCAATTTTTTGATATTTGATAGCAGCCTCGTGGTTGTGTTAGAGTCTATTATTTACGCCATACGTCCTTTGCAACCACCCGCTTCCACCAATAGGATCGCTCCATTTTCTCCTTGTATTTTTTGTCTATTGCTTTGTCTATTAATTCCAATCATCAGCCGGGAGTTGCGGGTGATTTCGGGAATGTGAGCCGATTGCAGGAATTTCCGTTGCCGCGCGAGGCGCAAGACGGCAACAGAGGGGATGGAGCCGGGTACACACGGGTGGACGGTGGTCGGCGGCGGCGGCGATATCTGGCTGGGTGTAGCCTCGCCCGCGCCCTTCGATTGATACGTCGCCCCGACCCATGGACGCGGCCCCGAAAGCTCACGGCCCGAGCCGCGATCAACAATACCGGTCCATGGCTCAAGGCTTTATTGAAAATTTATCCGCTAAATAATTACTCCATAATATAGAACGATAGATAAAACAATTACTCACTCCTCACCCGCTGTTGCCGACTTACTGTGGCTCGCGTCTCCCGCGTCGCTGCGTCGTGCTGCACGATGCTGCCGTGCTAAGGAAGAACGCCGTATCAACATACAAGAGATGCCAAATTTCCTTCCATAAAATGTTCGTTTTTTAGGAAAGTTATGAATATTTTCTCTTGAAAGTTTAGGGGATTTTCGGTGGAATTGCGAGCAAAATTTTCTGAAAAATTGAAATAAGAATATTCATATGTTTACCAGGAAATTCGAGTTTTATCAAGAATTTTGCAACCCCTGAAGGTTTATGCGGCATTTTTCCTTAGCACGGCAGAAAGGAACGAGTCAGGTGGATGGAAAATGTTTATTTTTCAGGAAAGTTATGATTATTTTCTCTTGAAATTTTAAGAAATTTTCGGTGGAATCGCGAGCAAAATTATCTGAAAAATTGGAAGAAAAATATTCGTAAGTTTACGAGGAAATTCGTGTTTTATTCAGGGAAATTTGGCAACACCTGAAGGTTCATACGGCGTTTTTCGTTAGCACGGCAGAATGGAATAAGTTAGTGGATGGCGCAGGATATGCTGAACTAACTATAAAAGCTTCAGTGGCGAGGCGTTAATGGTCGATCGCCTATATTTGCCCAGCTGAAGCTGTGGTAAAGCATCAATTCTAACCTAAACCAATGGAAAAGGATCGCATATCAGGATGTCCATGTCGCAAGCAGTAAAATCAGGCATTTTGCCAAATGCCTAGGCAAATAGTCAAATATTCCAACTTAGTTTGATTATTTACCTAATTTTACACAAAATAATTCATTGCTCATGTGAGAAAAAATTATCAGTAGAGATATGCATCACACAATACATAGTATTTTAAACAATTTTTAGCCTCTGAGCAGCCATTTATCTTGAAATTTTCAGCAAAAGACAGAATTTCCGGAATTTCATTATTTGAAAATATGAGAAGCAATTGAAGAGGAAGAGACAAAAAGAGCTCGAGGGTTTCATGAGTTATTCTTTCAAAAATATTGAAAACGTGTAAGCTCTTCGCCACGAATTCACAAAATTTTGTAAACCGTCAAAATTTAACTATTCGCCTAGGCATTCGACAAAATGCCTGATTTCACTATTTGCCTGCGACATCTGTCCACATCGCCCCTGCTCGATTCTTTACCATGGCTGCGAATGGAAAATATCGAGAGTCGATGATCGACACCTCGCGATTATCGGGGATCCGTCGGGGCGGGTGATTGGTCGCTCGGCCGTCGGCCCACGGTCGTGTTGGCCGGAGGTGGGAGCCGGTAGCACGTCGGACGTCGGATTTAAAAATATGAAAAACCGCAGCCGATGATCGGATCGGCTGGAGCGGAGCGGAGTGATGAACCCCGGGAAAATCAATAGACATCGCATTCGTCCATCGTCGACAATCGGCCGTCCCCCGCCTGACTCGGACACATAAAAATAATTGTCCGTCTATAATTGTGGAATTGGATCGGACTCCGGCCCGACCGGACCAAACCGAACCGGCACGCCGCGCCGCACCGGCCGATCGGGGATCGCCCAACGCCGGAGATCGTGGCCACTTCCATGATAATTATATATTATTCTCCGCTCTGTTGCCGATCGACATAAAGGGTTCGATAGTTCAACCGAAACGATAGCTCAGCCGACGACCTTGGGGTACACAATATTGGCTAAAACTCCATGTTAAATCTATACATGTTAGTACGCTAATTCCCATAGATGGATTGGATCAATTTTTTCGGGCCCAGGGCGTTGCATCCACCTGCGATGCATCCCTAGGTTAGGTTAGGTTAGGCTAGGTTAGGTTAGGTTAGGGAGGTTAGATAAGGGTGGATGCATCGCAAGGGGATGCAAAGTCACGCACCCAATTTTTTTGACCAGATCGGTGGGTTGCGACGCAAAAGGCGAATTTTCGCGAAGAGATTTGGTTGACTTCTTCGACCAAATCCTGGTGAACGTTTTCCCCCCAACCCAATCCACTACAGTCTGTTGAGCTCATCAGCATCCGGTGTCTGAACCGAGGTGTTTGTTGGCAATGACAATATTTTGGGACGTCATCGAACATTTGAAGCCTTCAATTTTGCAGACGCAACACGGACATCCATCATGTATGAATAGTTGTATCTCTGCGCCGTCATCAATTCGCCTCCTTCTTTGCTCTATTTCCATACTGTGTTTGTTTTATTTTGTCTTATTTGTATTTTTAGCGGTGCTTTAAAGACTCTATGAGCAACACAGCCGTACATAGGATAGCTGTTTCTTAACCTTTCTCACGAGACCTCATTGGTAGCATAAAGTGGAGCTGCGGAACATCTCGAATTCACAGCTCGCGGCATCCCGCCTTCAATTTTAAAGACGCAACACAGACACCCATCAAGCACGAAGAGTTGTATGTCTGCGCCGTCTTTCCATTTGCTCTATTTCCATATTTTGTTAGTTTCTTTTGTCTCATTTCTAGAGGTGCTTCAAGGGCCACGTGAGCAACACAGCCGAAAATAGGATGTCCCTCCATCATCGTGATCGTGAGCTCCTATCATTTTGAAATAAAAGGTCTGTAAATATTTGAGCATTAAAAAAAAAGAATCAAATCTCAAATTGAAAAAAGAAGGAAAAATTAAAGAACAACAGAGTTGAGGCGTAATCGAGCATTTTAAATTTTTCTTTCTAATCTGAGCGGCACATCACTGGCAGCATAGAACGGAGCATTGCGAGTTTACGCCTAGCACCATCGCGCCTTCAATTATGCAGATGCAACACAGACACCCATTACGTACGAATAGTTGTATCTCTGCGCCGTCATCAGCGCCCCTCCTTTACCTTGCTCTATTTCCATACTACGTCTGTTTAAGTTTGTTTTAATTGTATTTTGAGCGGTGCTTTTAAAGACTATATGAGCAACACAGCCGTAAATAGGAGAGCCGTAATACTCGAGTCTCCTTACTTAACTTTCTTTACGACACCTCATGGGCAAGCGGAACTGCGGAACATCGCGAATTTACAGCTCGCGCCATCCCGCCTTCAATTTTGAATATGCAACATAGACATCCATCAAGCACGAATAGTTGTATCTCTGCGCCGTTTTTCCATTTGCTCTATTTCCATATTGTGGTAGTTCCGTTTGTCTCGTTTGTAATGGTGCTGCAAGGGCCACGTGAGCAACACAGTTGAAAATAGGATGTGCCCCAATCATCGTGATCGAGAGCCCCTATCATTTTAAGGAGAAAAAGAATGTTAGAGGTCTCTCAAGCGATCAAAAGGGCTCACGTCTAAAAATTGACTGTGCTGCCTCTTCTGAGAGAGTATGACACATGGCAAATGAGGACGGGGGTAATAAAGCGTCTCCATGTTACCAAAAAGGTGAAAATTTCGGAGGAAAGATTTTTTTTTCCAATCCTAGACATTTTATGTATATTTAGACACTTGACAAAAGTTCGAGAGCTTGTTTGATTTCCTCACTTAATGACGCTCATCATCCCCTTTTCAAAAAAAAATAATCGGGAAACATGTTCAATGCCTCAAAGCTAATTTAACGACGGAGAGTGACCAATTTTTCGTTAAATAGCGAAATGTAAAAGCGTATAGCGAATTAGCGGAAGTTTGCTCTTTATTTAATCGAATATGGTGTCAAGAAATTGGAGTCACGTACATTTCATTGCAACAACGCTTGCTTTGGCAACAGTGATCTCTAAGTGCCAATAATTGGACCCCATTCTGCAATGAGGAACTACAATTTCTGGCCCAAATTAGAAACTATGTATTCACCTTTGGGTTTCCTATGCTTGTTAGCGTTTTTACCGATTAGTCAGAAATTGTAGTTCCTAATTGCAAAATGAAGTCCAATTATAGTACGATCGAACATTTATTTTGGAGATCATAGCATGCACAATTGAACTACATTTTGCAATTTGGAACTATAAATTCTAGCCCGGTTTAAAATCAACATAATGGCCATTAGTTTCCCTATGCACATAACTGTTTTTCCAGAAGAGCCAGAATTGATAGTTCCAAATTGCAAAATGCAGTCCAATTACATGCAAACTTATACACAGTGTTCGTACGTGTAAGGGCACCACGGTTACATTCGTAACACATCCATCTGTAACGTGATTGAGGAATTGATTAAGCTCATCCTCTTAACACCTCCCACATTTCCTGCCCTATCCCTCCTCTGACCGCTACTCCGAGCTTAGCTAATTAATGTCGCTGGCTGACTGTTCTGGGCGTCGATTTGCGCGAGCTATGCCTTGCGGTATGTATTTCACCGGCCTAACGATACACCCGCAACCCGTGACACAGTGAGTTAGGTCATGGTTTTCCCAGACCTCAGTATATCAAATCTTAAAAATAAGTTGAGTTTCGAGGTTTCCCCCCAGTGGACGAAAATGAGCCTATCTGAATTTTCCCAGGCCTCAGTATCAAATCTTAAAATTACGTTGAATCTCGATGTTTTCCCGCAGTGGACAAAAATAAGAAGGAAAATTGAATGTAAGAACTGTACCACAAAAAATTTCCCATAGTAATATTCACGGCACTTCTTTCTCCGAAAATACGAACTGTAAAGTATTGGAATCATCACCCCAATTGGGATTGTTGAATTTTACTTTAAATACGTTTTACATTGATGAATACATTGGTTTTCCTGACTCCATCAAAAATTAGGCGCAGATGCATCCATTCCTTGAAGAGAGTTTCAAAAGGCAACGCAACATACTATAAATTTTTGCTTACACACACATAATCAATTATTACAGATCGAATTTCTACTCAATAGAACGTATTCGATTGTAGTTCGATGTATCGTTTGGTTCAAAACAACAGAGCATAACCTCAAACAAAAATTTTAAGATTTAATTTTGGAAAGTTGAAAATGAGAAAATTCCCAACAATTTCACTTTTAATTACCATGAAATACGCGAAAGAATAAAAATTTGATCACAAAAAACCCGTTACCTTAGATTTCTAAATTGACTTCTGAGGCTATGTTTACATATTAAACCAATCGATATCGATAAACTCTCACCTGTTTGATGTATCGAATGCGATCTGTCTAAACGTCATCGTCCAAAAATCCTAATCGTTTGCCACCAGATTACTTGCCCGAGTTCCCTGCTCCGAGTGCATTTTCATATTTGTAACAACTTATTGTGAGCCAGTGACTCGCCTAGCCGAATACCGAGTTTTCCCGCGATTCAGCATTCAATTTTCATGATCGATCCCGCCCGTCTTATACGAGATTTGCAGGTGCGCGCCCTCAATTTCGGTTCATGATCTCGCGGATTGGGCCCCAGAAGTACGGAAAAACGGAAGGGGGTGGCGGGGGTGACGTGGCGAGATTTTCAGGGTTGCTTATTTTGCTCCTCATTCGCTTCTCGGCTGAGTCTGCATCCAAATTTCCCAGCGCGGTTGCCAGATCGGCAGTTGAAATGGAGAAACATGCTCTCACTACGGGCGTGCTACAGGAAACTGCAGTCCGTGCAGAAAATAGGCTTTACAATTTCTGGAGAAAAATAGTAAAAGACTGTGTGTATCCTATAGAAACTTGGCCTTATAATTTCCATGGGTATATTTGAATGAGTGAAGAACACCGAGGGTTCCTTTTCTTAAAAACTGAAATATATACATTTTTCAACTTTACATATCGAGCTACTTTAGCCTTCGTTTTGACTCACACAATCAGTATCATTATCAAGCATCATTTGAAAATTATGCGTATTAGATTATGAAAACTGATTTGAAAGTCTTCGTATTTGCCTGTCGTTGAATTGTTCATGACAGAAGATGTAAATTCGCATTTGGTATATTTTCATGATTCAAGTTCAAATCTTAAGCAATTAATTGACTAATTAATTAATTAATTAATTAATTAGTTAGTTAGATGGTTAGAAGCAAATGATCTCTGTATATATAGCCCCTTTCTGTGAAACAACTGACGAAACGAGAGATGAACTAATAGTAAATCCGCTGCAGAATGTCAATTCTGCTGTGCTAGGGAAGAATGCCGTATGAACCTTCAGGCGTTGCCATACTTCATTCGATAAAATACGAATTTATGAGATAACTTATGATTATTTGGCTCCCAATTTTTCCTATAATTTTGTTCGCAATTTCACCGAAAGATCCTGAAAATCTCAAGGAAAAATATTGATAAGTCTCCTTAAAAATCAATATTTTATCGGAGGAAATACGGCAACTCTCGAATGTACATACGGCGTTCTTCCTTAGCACAACAGAATTACCCTCCTATTAAAGAAAGGAAAAAGTAACCCATGAATCATTTAAATCAGAATGTTGTCACTAAAAATGTTCTGTGTGTAAATGTGGAATACTACTATAGGTACTCTCAACGAGTGGACTTCTTCTTTCTTAGTAAAGTTGGTTCTCGTTTGCTGAACACTTTCGGCTCATTCTGAAGACTCATTGACGCTTGGTGCACAAATTAACACAGAACAGTGAAAAATCAGGAGTGCACATTATTGTTCTTGGACTTTCGTTTTGGGTGAATATTAACAAAGTTAAGTCCCCTTTTTTAAAATCTGACAACATGTTGCTTGTATCCCCATCCCATTTGCGGTCGTCGCGTCATTTCAATTTCCACTCGATGATACTCGACTATCGAAGTTCGCCACTCATTGATACTAGATGAACCTTCTTTCATGAAGTAAAATTCAGCCGTTGTGCGTTGACTTATCAGTAATTTAGTGGTTACTTTTACGTCGTATTTGACAAGCAAGTCTGAAAGTCTGGATCAAACTAGAAATGATTCATCCCTCTTATTTTTAAAAAATCCATTCGGGCTATTGCGACCGATTTTTTGACTTCATAACTGTTTAGACATCTGTGATGTGCGTTTCATAACTTCTTAAAATGAAGGCACTACATACACGTCTCTATCTCTTGAGATAGAGTCAAATAAATACTAGTCTTACAAACTCTGACGTCCATGATCACACTGTACAAAGCATCTCACGAAACGCTTCAGAACTTTCCATTCATTTCACCTTAATTATAAATAATAAATTCACAAAAGTCCAAATCAGATGTTGCTTACCCCTCTCTTGAAAAATGAAACATGAAAACTGAAACGAAATTACTCGATGGCTCATGCAGTCACGCTGATTTTGATTAATGCGGTCTAGTTGGTTATATCGATGGCAAAATTGAGAAACCAAGTACCCAGCCCCATTGCACTGCTCCTATTATATTTTTTCGAATAGGAACAAGCTTATAGCTTGAAATGTATACAAAATATTCTGCTCACATAGAAGAAAAATGAAGAAAGTTTTCAAGGAATGATGTCGACTGGTTTTCCAAAGAAAAACTAAAGTGTGATAGAAGTCTGCAACATCGCAAACGGAGATACGTGGTTTCGCACTTTGGCCATGGATATCCTCTGCCATGTTAAGGAAAAACGCCGTATGAACCTTCCGGCGTTGCCAAATTTCCTCCGATAAAACGCAAATTTTCTGGTAAACTCATGAATTTTTTTCTTCCAATTTTTCACATAATTTTGTTCGTAATTTTACCTAAAATTCCTGAAAATTAAGAAGAAAATTATTCGTAGCTTTCCTCACAAATATATACATTTTATCGAAAGAAATTTGGCAACTCTCGAATGTTCATACGGCGTTCTTCCTTAGCACGGCAGTATTAATTTCCGACTTTTGCAAGAGCTCAATCCAGACTCTCATTCTGATGGAAGGGTCGAGAAATGTTCTGTGGAATTCTCATCCGCGCGCGCGGCGAAGGAAGGCGCACGAAATTGATGCATTGACTCCGGGTTGGAAGTGCCACCGATAAGATATCGACAAACGAAGAAAAGGAGGGGAGCTTACGAGTAGGGAAAATAAGCCGATGGTCATAGAGGAGTAAGAACATTTATGTTAATAAAGTAAGCCGGCCATTTGATGTTGATTCTAGGTTGTCATGGCAACTGAAATACTCCAATGATTGATTATGATAAATCTAACGGGTCTCAATATTTTCTCCTATGGGCACACGTATCCCAACCCCCGGCCAGGACTTGCACATCCCCGTTTTAATATTCATTTTCAGCGGAAAAAAACCCCGCGCTCATCCGTGCCTCCCGCCGTTGTACGATTTCACCGAATAGTTCCCCAAAATGTTGAGCCCGAGTCCACAAGTCCGTATCCAACCTACGAGGCTCACATGTTTAGGGATATGCTCTTCTTATAGGCCTAGATACACGCTCAAATTTCCATCATTTTCCGATCAAATGGTGACTGGCGAGAACCATCTACCATCAAATTTTTGCGGTCTGCAAAAAATTGACCGCCGTTTTTTTCATCATTTTGATGGGAAATTGACGGAAATTTGAGCGTGTATCCAGGCCTTACCATCGGCGATTATTTTGCCCTACACTATCTCACGTGTTGTTCGGAAGTTTGTATTATAATTGACCCTTTGCACATTTTTTCATGTCAAAATGAAGCACAAAACATGTTCAGCACAAAAATTTTAAATGAAATATGTTAAAATTTTGGAGAAACTGAGTTTACGGATTCCAAAATGTATAGCTGCATTTCTCTTTACAAGCTCAAATTAGAAATGTGCAATGTATCCACGTTGCTTTATGTTAGATTTTGATAAAAAAAAAAAAAAAAAAAAAAAAAAAAAAAATGTTTTATGCTGCTTTATTTCGAAATGTACCTAGTGGTGTAATGAATGAGAACCTTCGAGAAATTTGGCAACATGGACGTACTGATTCTATTCCTGTAATCATTCATTTTGTCGCGATTGCGTGAAAAAGAATGGCGCGGATTAACGGATCACTTCACTCAAAAGTTCGTCAGCGGCGAAGCCATGCACCCGTGCTTTTCAATTCTACACACAATGAACTAATACGTCGTGCAAATTAAGTCTGCCTGCGTGTAGCGTGTAGCAATGGTTCAAGTTCTTCGCTTGCGCTCAACGTACAGGATATGACAAATTCGTATGAATTTTTTGAATGAAACTTGATCAATAACATCCTGTAAGTCATACAATAATTGTGTGTTGATCGTTGACTCTTACATGTGTAGATTTGCAAGCACCTAAATGATATAATCATTTCAAACGCCAAATTAATCTATAGTCATATAGAGAATTTGCAGGTGTCGAAAGTGATGAATTTCGTGTTTAAGTGGAAACTACTTAGTGAACTGAGCACGATAACTTTGGTTTATTAATTGAACACTTCTTTAAGGAAATATGGCAAAGTAATCTAAACTGCTAAAATCTACGTGTTTAAATGGGAAATGCTGCCAGATGACGTCATTAGGCGGTGCATTTTCTCATCTTGAAATCTATTTTTATAGTATTTTCCATTAAAAAAAAAAAAAATACAAAATACAAAAATATTGCAAAATAGGCTCTTTAAGCACTCTCAGAGGAAGCAATAAAAATTCGCATGCAAATTCGTCATTGTAATCGATATATCCCATTTTGAAAAACAAAGTAAATGGCGTCAAGCCATCAAGCTTTGGTATGCATACCATAATTGCTGTTATCTTCATTTCATCTTCTTTTTACGCACAGTAATCCTCTCAATCACTGATTGATAGACAAACAGGAGGTATTGCCAAACGGTATGGGCTGAAGTGGAGAAACTTCAGGTAATGAACGGTTCAGGTAAACGTAACGGACGTGGATGCTAAAAGGAGCTAAATGCATAGGGTTTGTGTGTAACATAGTTCCTTTTAGCGTAAATACGTCCAATTATAGTTCGGGTGCTGAGTATAAAGGTTATCTTCTTGAGAGCGATTTTGCAGCCGCAATGTTAGGAGGAATTATAATAGGCTCTTCGTGATCTTGGAAGATCATATTGCACTTAATTACAACAATTTGTCGCAAAATTTTATGAGCGGCGATTTTATAAAGTTGTAAAACTTTATATGTATATAGAAGTATTTAAAATAATGGACTTTACAGTAATTTTTTTAACAGAAGGTATTGTAATTGTTTCATTTTTATTTTTAAATTGGGGGAATTCTATTCATTGTTATCAATGTATTTCTTGCAAAAATTGAATTTATGTTGCAGTTTCTGAGGAATCTTTTAAAGAGAAATCATTATAATCAAAATTTCAATACTCTACCTCAGCTGAAAAGCTGTTATAACTAAGTGGATGAGTAACAAAGACGAGAAGAATTACAAGAAACCTCATTACGAGGAAGGAAAAATAGATTTCGCAGCCCGAGCCAGCGTTTGGAAAACCACCAAATGAGGAAATAATGTAAATTTATGGATCGGCGGGTGTATAATAAGTTGTCATAATTTCCCTTGCCGCAATTATCAATCACATCGGGTTTTCAGGCGGTGCAAATAAATTAGCCGGCTGAGGAATCGGGTGCCCGTAATTAAAGGTGACGGACCAAGAGAGGCCATTTTAGGGCTCATCGCAATGTCAGGGCTAGGTTCTGCAGAGAAAAATTGTGAATTAGCAGCCAATTGTTGCCAAGTAACCACGTTTTGAATTTTGGTCTTTACAATATGTAATTTCCATACATTTTTTAATCCGCTGAAACTTATGAGGATACATCGTTAAGTCGACAAATATTATAATTTAGAATGAAATCCGCGTTTATTGAGAGAAAAGTTGGGTTTTACTCAGAGGAGCACTTATCGGATACAGTTGAATGCATACTTCAAACTGATCAGTGATTCTGCTTTAACAATAATAATCCAGTTTTGACCTCCATCTCTGTTCACATTGAGTCTGATGTCTGGATATAGTTAATACAGTAACTGCTATTTGCTATATTCTGCTAATATAGTCAATTCCCCCTTTTTTAGGGATGTATTAATTTGCTCATATAGTAAAGTGAGTTTACAAACGATGGCTGTTGGTGCCAGTTTAAGTAAATCCAAGCTGAGTGATTTATTTTGTCAGCATTCCTCAGCCATTTTTCACGAGGAGACAAAGAGACGAAACAGTAACATTTATTCATTGCAGGAATGTACTAAAATTGTCTGAAAGTAATCCAAACCACCTAAACTGCCTAAACACGTAGTTAAACTTCAATCGCTTCTCCGGACAACGCCCCTGATGACCTCACATAAACATTATTACCCAGCATCTTCATTATGCATCACGTCTTTGATAACGACAAGCGTTTTTCAGAGTCTGAACACAGTGATACGGATATTCACATGTTTTTCACCCGAAATTCCTCAAGGAAGTTTATAGCGTTGACGGAAAATCTTCGGCAATTCATAAGTTTTTTTAATTTTATGTTTAACTTACGTATTACGTTGTAAATTTATAAATTTAGCAATAAACCGCAAAGCTTAAGCGTGTTTCGAATCCGGTGTGCCAGGTAATTCGATGTGACCTGCAATTAAAATTGATAAACGCAAGGAGCAAAAAAATTCAAGACGCGAAACTGAAATGAGAGAAGACCTCAAAGCTGCTGATTACCTCCTGGAGACTCATAATTGAGGCAGACTAGCTCTGTGTAAAAGTTGAAATCGTGCAAAAAATAACGAAGTTAATTCAAAATCAACTGAATGTAATTGCAAACTAAAAATTACAGGTCTTATTTTTACTCTCCCCACGAAGATATTTGCCCCTTTCGTTGCCTTAAAACCATTTAGCGACCATCGACGGCGAAACGAAAAGACACGTATCCAGGGCTGGACTTGGGGAAAAAAGCCTAGGTGGGGTGCACTACTTAGGGCTCAGGGCTCCACACCGATGGATGGATGCTAGGGGGTATGGCATGACTCCGAGCAGACCGTGTTCTTCCTGTCTAATTTTTAAAAGTCTCCAACCATACAACGTATTATTTGTCAAAAAATACATTAAATATCTGGGCGTCTGATAATCCGGAAAATCGAAACTTATCATGGAATTGTCTTAGCATTAGGGAAAACTTTGAAACACGCCGTAGATCTGACTCAAAAATGAGTTTACACTTATTTTTTATTGTGGACAATACATACTTCCACGTGCGTGGTCAAACACTCTCAGATTTCACCATTGCTCGAAGAAGAAAACAGAAATAATTCACCGAGCGTGGCATGGAGCGGTGACTTTACCTCACTGTCAGTTTGCCTTCAGATTTCAGAGTAGGCAATACGAGCTCCCAAGTGGCCGAATAGTGGTATCAATCGTTAGCGAGGAAGAAGGTGGGAGTAATGCTCCAAGCGTGGTGTGAACCAGACCTCATGACCTCATGATTCTCTATTTTTTTCTAGTCATTTCGCTCGTTGTCCTTTTGAAATCGCTAGGTGGGGAATGTTAAATACTGAAATTTCTGTATTTGTGAATCGAGATATTAGCACAATTAAGAAAGAACTAATTCGCAGATAAATATATATGAACAATAAGTTTAAACAAATAATGAAAATCGATTTGCGTAAAAATAGTTGTTCTGTGCAAACACGGCCGGGTCCCTAATCTTCTCTCGCTTAAGCTAAAGTCTCTCGTGCAAGTAGTAATTTTTACTCTCTTGATCGCAAAATTGACAAATTTCAGCGTATATTTTATTTCATCGCGTGTATATTACTCCACACGTTTGCATACTCAGCAAACTTTTTCATTGGTGCAAATTAAAAGAAATTAGGGGGGGGGGATTCCTATACAGTTACGAGGATCGAACAAGCTTCAAAAAAGTAGGATATGACGGAACTAGTAAATGAGACGTCGCAAATTAATGTTTACGTTTCTCTAGTGTCGGCATTAAGAAATTTGTTTCAATTTAGTCTCTCCAAATTCTGTTGACTATAATGTTTCCAATAGTATGACAGATATTTACGCGAGCAAAGTTTAAAATCTGTGAGGTTAATCATAGTTGTATACCTCTCATATTTGGAGCAGCGCTCCATAAAGCTTTCAAACTGTGATCGATGAATTCAATGTTTATCATTAAAAATCTTAAAATAAGCAATTATCCCTTAAATCTGGCATAATAACATACCTACGATTTCTTTTCACTTTATATCCCAATCATGTTATTTACGTTCAATCTTGATCATTCCTTGGAATTAGTGGTGCAGCGTAAATCATAGGCTACCATACTTCCACATATGAAGCCATAGTAAAGAATCGATTGGTACAGATCGACCTTGGTAATCGATCGTTCCCCATAGTCTTGAATTAGAGATCATTCGATTTATCGTAAAGCACGGAATAGGCCGATTCACCAGGGCTTTTAACCTCGCGGTTTTTAACTAATCATAAACATGTCGCTGGAGTGGCGGTCGTAAAGCTTGTGGAGTGGAAGGAAATTCGTCCAAAAAGAAGGAGAGGAAGAAAAACCTGGGGACAGCGAGAAGCAAAGTCAATCGGTCGCGGTGCCCAACTGGCGGGCGACGGACCGGCAATTATGAGTTCCACATCTTTGATTACCGCGCCTCGCCTTAATAAGGATAAGGACTCGACCACAAAGTTCTCAGAGAGAAATAATTTATATATACTTACTCCACGACGTCTCGCTTTTATTATTATTTTTCGTCTACAATATGCCACGATGATGATTATACAGTGTGATTAGAGAATTTGTGACTTTGAGGCTACGGTGTAATCTTCTCTGGAACGGACTGCCCTCCCTCCTACCCCTCGCCTAACCCCCTTGCTCCCCTTCCGTTCGGCCGAACCTACTTTCGTCTCTCGATCTAATTACCCTCGGTTAGTCAGCGATTTTTTTCCTTTTTCCTATCTGACCGGAAATGGAACTTTTTGCCTATAATTAATCCTCTTCGATTGAGTGCTGGGTGAAACAAGGCTTATTTTAGATATACATCAACGTAATCTTGATTTATGACGCCTTTGTAGGCTTTTTTTAGGGGGGGAGGGGTGATTTCTTCTTTTGTTCCTTTTTTTCTTGCCGTTTAAAAAATTGAGCTGTTAATTGTATTGACCCGAATTAATCTGATAGTATTGCATGTGCTAAATGATAAATTCTTGCAGTTGGTCTCACATACCAGCTCTTAATCCATAGCGAAAAAATAGTAATTTTTTGCAGAACTTGACACAAATATAATAAATATCAAGATAAGTACATGAGAAATGTCTGAATTTTACTCCCTACATTACAATCTACACGAGACATTTTCGAATTTTCGAGTAACACCTCATAACTTGCGTTACAAACAAGTCGCTCCGATATCAAAACTTCAGTCAAAATTCAGAATAGCCGTCGTCTTAGCACACAGTTGTATAAATCAATTCAGACGACATAACTTACACCATTTTTATTGAAGCGAAATTATTCCTGGATACCTTTAAAAATTCATTTTAGAATGTCTGTTACAGAAACAGAAAACGTCCCGACCATTACTCTGTTTAAGTTAATCTTCAAGCTTGGTTAAATAGGTTTGATTTTTAAATCTTTGCAAAATGCTGGGATTCTGGATGTTCTCAGACAAAACGTGGAGCAGGCAGAGCGGTAAAACGACAAAAGTTGCCACACCGTACAAATCTTTAACCTGGCTCTCACATGCTGGCCCCTTCAATATATTCTAGAAAAGGACAAAAAAAACTTCATCTCCGTATTTCATCTGTCACGCTTATTTTGTCTTAAATTGCTTCTAGACGAGAAACGGAAAGCTAAAAAGGGAAGGTGATAGAGATGCTTATGTTTCAGTTTCACACTTTAAACCTGTCCTCAATATTGAGCAGTAGGCGACCACGACACACAATAGTTTGGAATCGGATAAGGGCAAAATTTGTCATATATTACTTAAAAATTTGCAGTGATGACGTCAATCTCGCCAATATTGAGCCTATGGGTCATGGATACATTTTTCAAGGGAATTCAGCAGAATATCTATTTCTTAATCTACTTCCGGAGTGATTATCGACGAGTTTATAAGTGATGTGCAAAAGAAAGAGGGGAGGATCCTTCACGAAACACATTCTTTTTTCCCAGTCATTTGCCTAACGAAAAGTTCTCTTTCAACGACCGTTTCAAATTGTACGTTGATTTTGACTTTTTACCAAATACATTTTCAAATTTACTAATTTCAGTGTAAAGTATAAACGCTGCAATCTTATTAATTCCGATAATAGAAATTTTAAAAATTTCCGATTTTTTGCAAAAGCTTATGATGAGGGCAAATAATATGTGCCAAGGTTCTTCGTTGTTCAAATGTATTTTCATTTTGACATATTTATGATGAGAAGAATCATGTCGCACACAAAGCCTTTGCTCATAATTCGTTTTCAGTGGCGTGGCGGGAATTGCGATGTATCGATCGTTATGCCATTTAAACCGATGGTAAAGAATCGACTATTAAGGTGTTCGCTGCGAACACCCTGTTTATCGATCCTTTTCCATAGGATTAAATGGCAAAACAATCGATTTATCACAATTCACGCTACGCCACTGTTCTTTTTAAATTAAATACACCCAAATTCAAGTGGAAAAACGCCACATGGGCCACTGTGTGACGCGCGTTGAAGCGAGGATCTGGGACCGAAGTCGGGCCCGTTGCAAAAAGTAAAGCGGACGAATTTGATACAAAAAAAATTGGTTTTTGCGTGGCCGTCGCGAACATTATGTCCGGAGCCGGAGTAATTATACAGTTTCCGAGCGACGGGCCCGTCCGCCCAATTCTGCGCCGAGTAATAACCAACGAGATATTAACCCTCTGCCGCAGCCTCCTCCCCTCGCGCCGCGCCTTTGCCGAACGTCACCGAAAAACCCCCGGCTAAGCAACAACCGCGCAAGTCCAACGAAAATCGCGCACAGACGCGCTGTTTCCGCTAAACACCCGCGTTTTCGGACGCGATCCGGCGCCCGAGGCCCATTAAGACTAAGAAGCGTCTCACGTTTTTAATTTCAGGGCTCTGCTCCGCGCGCAGAGCGAAACCAGGGGACTTGCGGCGTACGCGACATGCTGACCATATAACCTCACTTAAATAGTTAACTCCGTTTTTCTAATATAAATCGCTGTTTAGCTGCCTCCCTCCCCTGGGCTTCCTACCCTTGCCCCCGATACTGTTATTCCCCCAGTCGCAGTTTCACACCGAGGAATTGCACGTAAGGGTCATTAAAAGCGGGCTAATTGTTATTTGTAGGGCTCTGTGTCGTCGAAATGAGCTGCCGGGGTCGTGGTCGCCGTTTTGGGGTTGCGATATGACAGGGGATGCCATTTGGCGAGCTCCCTTGCCCAGCGAAAAAACTAATGAATGAATGCACTTCGTGCGGACATTTTGGAACATCGCAACCAAAACCCCTGTTTTCATAACCTCTCCGTCGATACATGGAGTACCTTTCTAGGGAAAGTATGGTCACTGCGGTTATCACCTCTAATTGGCTCAGCCGTCTTAGGCTGAATGGGTTCCTTCAAGGGTCCAAGTATGGAAGGCGCTGTAAGTAAATGTAAGAACATATTAATTCAAAATGTAGTTTTATTTGCATATCACTACGAGAACTTTACTCAAATGCATTAATACTGCGTATTTACATAGTTTTATAATTAATCGTGTGCTATTTTCAAAATCATAATAGATATAGTGAGGCCGGCAGTAAGTTCGGATGGTGATAATGGAGATGTTGCATGTGTGAGGAATTTGCAATTTGACTATTGATTCTTATGTAAAAGTTCGCGAGAAAGCCGATGGTGCCACTGTTTTTTTCTGAAATCAACTCCCAACCTCAAATAAAGCTCTCAAGTTGAGGTCAAAATGGAGGAGATATTCCACGCTATCCTGAGAGTCCACCCCTGCATCAAGATAAACTCTCCATGCAAAGTAGGGAGCGAATACATTGGCAGGGTTGCCGTGTTTTCAGTTTTAGAGTCCCCAAATAAAGTGGCAGTCCTGTCAATGTATTTGTTCCCTAGTTTTGCATGGAGAGTTTGTCTTGATGTAGAGGTGGACTCTCGGGGTAGCCTGGGATATCCCCTCCATTTGGGACTCAACTTGAGAGCATTTTTTGAGCTTGGTAGTTGATTTCAGAGAAAACCAGTGGCACCATCGTGTTTCTCGCGAAATTTTATATAAGAATCAACAGTCAAATCGCAAATTCCTCAAAAACCAAAACAAAGCGCCGCCATTTTTCGGCGCTAAGCCATCTATGAGGCCCAGTGTTCATAAAGGTAAAATAAAGGTCTATCGATACGGCGCGGCGGGAAGAACAGCATCAGCGACCTTCGACTGTAATGCAGTGATGTGCTGCATTCGTCGGTGGCCCTTGGCTGTAATTGATTCACGATTCAAAATTATAAACAAAGTTTACACCTGAACTGACATGATCGAAACTGAGTGAAATACCGAGTGCAGTATTCGATGAAAAATTTGATAGGGAATGAAATTTGTATTCAAAGTCGCAGGCGGTCATAATTCAGAGAGATAATAGACCGAGTCGCATAAAGTATCGGCGGGTTAGGTAAGAGGCATATAATTGAAATTTCAATATTTTCCTCGTAGGGTCAACAGTTTCCCGAGATGTATGCTCGGATTAAATTTTTATGAGGATGCTGCTACTACTACGTCGTGTCGAGATGGAAAACAAAGGTTACGAAGCCGTCTCACGCATGCATTCGGGAGGAAAAAATGGATGCCCGGCTTCCTTCGCGTCGCTGTTCGTTAGATTTATTAATGGGCCCGCGGTACTTGAAAAATGTATGATATCCTCAATTCAGGGCCAAAAGCTAGCGTTTGATAAGGGCCGATTTTTTCGTCCGTCTGTCAACAAAACGGCTCATCCAAACTCTTAAGTGGGCCTCGTCGTCCATTGAACTCCGTGCTTTCCAGGGTTCGCGAGAGAATCGAGTTAGGCGCTTTTGTCGTCAAAGGAGGCCACTCGCCGGCGAGGAATTCGTGCATTTAAAATAAGCATTCAGCGATTCCCTTTAAGTTTCCACTGGACCGTTTTCCCCTCTTTTTTTCCGTATGATCTTACTCCTTCAAATTAGCTTTTACAAAAAAAGGGAGACGCGAGGACGCGACTCACCCTCGCAAAGGCAAGTCTCCTCGCGATGTAAAGATTTGAAAAAGAGGAAATTACTCTGAATCTACCGCGTACGCGTGATCATGATATGCGTCTCCTCTACCTCGTCCTTTCCATCAATCGGATCCAAAACTGTGGCCCCTCCGGCCCTCCTCCCTCCACCCATTCCAGCCTCGCAACCCTATAGATTTCATCCCCTTTTCTCTTAAACTTGTGACATTTTATCAATACGAGAGGGAGAGGACGTTTTCTGTCTCTACTATTGTCTTAGTTCAAAAATTGACCATGGAATTTTTTGGTTATTTTTTATTCTTGGAATTCAACAACTTTTGAGGTTTTACGAATAGATAATTAAAGTGACCACGTAAAAATATGGGTAAAGTATATTTTCGGGTTGCTGGATTCAATTTCAAGTTCTAACTGACTCTTGAATTAGCTGGATGGTTGCGTGAGCCTGTGTCAATACCTTTTTTATGTATACCCGCACCCATAATGTTCTATATCCAAAAAATGAGGTCATTTTAACTTTTGGGCAGAGTTCCTGGAAAAGGAACCAAGTGACAAGTTTTTTCTCAATATCATTGAATTTTCATTTTTTCTCTTTAAATAAGAAAACAGCTTAAATACATAGAGAGTAACAATATTCTTTTGAATGTCTTAGGAACTTTGTTCAATGCCACTAAAGAAAGTCCCTCTAATTTTCAAGAGAATCGATATCATCAATCGCATCTAAAAAAATAATAAATAAAATAAAATTAAATACAATTTTCAAAAGAAACTTGGAAACTGCTACATTACTTGGCCCCTTCCACTTAGACATGGATTACCTATCTATCTTTCGTTGCTTCTTAGTTTTTCCAACCTACTAAAATTCAAGTCCAAACACAGTTTGATGAGGGATCAAATTATATCGTAATGAAATTTGTGAATAATCCGGTAAAATACTAACGTTCAGCTTTTATGATTTAAGTGATACATATAAGCGAGCCATTGGCCACTATACCAGTACCTGCGTAGACGCTCCCTCTCACGGAGTGACGAGACGACGAGTGTATGTGCGTGGCAGTTGACAGCTTTCTAAGCGCCTTCAACTCAATAATGCGAACCGCCATGCACAACACTTTACAATCAAGTGGTGTCTGTAGTATTGGACACTCTCATTACAGCGAAATTGGCCTTGTAAAAACCTTTCATTCAGCGATAGTCAACGCAAAGGCTCAGTAAGAACGTATGTGGGGTGGAATCTTTACATGCTAGTCTGGCATCTCAATAAAAATTTTTGAACACAAGTATGTGTTTTTATGACATTTGAGTTCTTAAAATATTAGATTGTAGTTTTTTTGCATGATAATTCACCAGGCATTTACTTAAATATCTGATGGCTTCATACTAGTGCTTCGTACTGATTTGGTGAGCAGTACACGCTTAATTTTGATACCGACATGGTGCTGCAAAAAATAGTGTTTTTAAAAATTCTAAAAATTTTAATAATTATATTCTAATCTTTAACAAGCAGTAATTAGAATAAACAGAATAGGCAATTTTATGATCCAAACAGCGTTCTATAGAAGTCATATTATTTTTATACAATTAAGTTTAAAAATATGAATACCACATGTCATGATTCTCAATGCAGATTTTATTTAAAACACGGTAGATGAGTCAAAAAGTTTCATAAGCAGCTTATAAACTAGGAGAATGCCTTGAACGGTTCAACTTGAAATTTTCACTTATAAATCGTAAAAAAATCGTAATATTAAAAATAAACAAAAAATTACATACAAGTACACCTCCTTTTTAATTACATAAATTCTTGCATTCAAAGCTTCAGTGTCAGCAAAAATGAGTTGGCTGGGGCAAACTCTGAACTTTTATTTTTATTGGGAAAAAAAATTAGTAGAGGCTTTTGAGTTGAATAGAATGCATGTTGAATAAATCTGGATAAGTTGCTTCAATAAAGATTAAAAAATGGGATGAAATAATGTTCAAATAACCTCTCTGGATTTTTTTATCCCCATTAAAGCTCTATGCTTGCAGGTATTTAAAGTTCCCGTGCAAAGGGTTGTCCTGATTTTCCCCTGATTTTTTCACTCTGTTATTTTTCCGCATCGCTTCATAATTTCGGCAAATTCAAACGAAACACTGCCGCGCCTCTCAAGTAATAGGAAAAAATGGAGCCGAGTTAAGAAGGGATAAAAAATAATTTAGCTAATGGGCATCTACGGTAGAGTTGGAGCAGGTTGTTCAAATACTGAGCCTTTCAACCCCCATCCCACCTCTTCCCTTTTTCCCTCGTTTCTGCTTATTGGTTCAACTCTTCTACAAACATTGTTTTTTTTCCTCCCTTTCAATACATCATAATTTTGGGTATCTAGTTTGCGCCGTGTGCAGCTGATCCACGTATGTGGAGGAGAGAAAATTGATGAGAGGCTTTGAGGTGGGAGGGGGTTGGTCCTCGTGGAGAGGTGACAGCGCATGCGTTGACAATTCCATTTGCAGCTTCAAATGCTGAGTGTAATCTTATTACGTCAACCTATCGGGGCGTTGAGGGTGGGAGATTTCATCCGTTATGTGGTGTATGAATTTTAAAATGCATTTCACTCATCTATTGTTGCGTAAAATGAACATGCAATTTTAATGTTTTAAATATATTCTTGTATCATTTTCGTTGAAAATAAAGGAAATAAATAAATAGAAAAATGTCGCCGTTTTCATTTTTTACGTGTGCTGCACACATGCATCTATTGTTCCTCTTTTGCTGTCCAATTTTGATATGAACAGCGCTTTCCATTAGCTTCCCTCAGACCAATGGCGTTAAGTTAACGCGCGCACTAGCAGATCAACCATTTTACCCAAATATCCTGTGATTTGAAGGTATCCATTTCTCTTAAGGGCATTCTGTATGTAAAGTATATATATTCCATGGAGATGCATCTAAATATTTCGAGAACTCTCATTTCCGGTCCATACCACTGGAACCTCATCTGCGCGCAAAAATCAAATGTACCCGCTTTAATTTCTTCAAGTTATTGAAAACGAAGACCTTGATCTCTCATCACAGATTACGCTACGGTTTTTGATGGTGGATAAAACTAAATAAATAAATAGAAAGATATCCCGACGCCTGCAGTACAAATTTGAGTGGAGCTTAATATGCCGGGGCGGTGGGATAATTTTCTATGAGAAACCGTAATTGTTTTTGGTTTTTTTTTTTTTCAAAATTCGAAATTTACGAAGGTGGTTCCAACCTATTGTTAAAGCACGCATTTGCAAAACTTTGTGTTGGCTCCACAGGCTTTTTGTTTTTTGGTTTCTTTCCTCAGATTCCATGAGAGCTGTGCTCGATTCTTGTAACTTTAATGGTAACATCTTTATGCTATGACTAAGTTTCGTCGAAAGTCGTTCCAAGAATAGTGATTTATTCTCCCTAAATCTTGTGAAGAAACGATTGCGGGCTTGTTTGCTGTTTATCGACCAAATTTATGCAGTAATCATAGGTTGTTTTTACGACATAGCAATGATAAGTTTGCTCTCCGTGGACCGGATACATGCTAGCCATTTATAAAATACCCTCTCTTATGGTATGTAAAAAGCAAAGACATTGAATAGAGGTAAAAAGGGTGTCCATCTGAAAATCTCTTTGATCTCATGTGACTATCGTAGTAATGAATCATTGTTCGACGAAACCGTTTTGACCGAAGTATTTTAGCCGAAGGCTTTGGAACATTTATTGCACCCGTGTTAGCCTAAAGAACATAAGAACGAATCGATTTCGAATCGATCTCAAAGAGTATTAAAATCTTCTGAAGCCTCACCCGTAAGTTCAAAAACTGCGAGCTACGTTGATCGAATTGGTAGCATTGGTGGTATTTGGTTAGCTTTCTTTCCATCTTTCCGTATTCCTCCGCCAGGCGCGGGAGGGTGGCTTAGAGAAGTCGGGGGAGGGGATGCAAATTTGGGCAAAGTGAAGAGGGGAAACTGAGGCGTGGGGATTGGGGTCCTCGAGAGGGGTGGATTGTTAAAATGCACATAAGCAATTCTCTATTGATTTTTTTTCTTTTTTAAGTCGTCTTAATTCTAACTCTATTTACCAGTGTACGGCGTAGTTGCCGAGTTAATCGGAAAAATACTTTTTTTCAATAGAAAAACACAACCCATGATAATATCAAACTGAGAGAAGCCACAATGCACTGTAAGGTAGTGTTACAATGGGCAGTGGGCCGGCATGCAGGGTGGCTTGAAGGAAAAGAAAGATCGGAAGATTTGAAATTTCAGTGAAATATTTCATATTTCTCAGGGGCTAGACTATGCAACCCGCACTTAAACACTCGAAAATAGAAGAAAGTCACAATTTTTATATTTTGTGAAGCATGAAAAGGAACCGGTATTTTTCAATGCCTTACATACTTTTCTAAAATTTCATGAAAAATTTCACGTGAAATTTCAAGCTTTCATTTTTCATGAAAACTACCCTTCGCTGAGTGGGCGCCCATTCCGATATGCGGCGAAAGGATGGAGTCTATTTCCGTCCGATAATCAAAGCCTGAATTAGTGTGGGCTCGTATACTTATTATAAATTCTTGAAAAATTAGGGAGGTTTTACAGAATTGACGTTAAGTAGTTCGCAAATACAAAAATAAAGTATGACAGGGAGTCTGCATCCTCGCAAACTGAGATATGTGGTTTGGGAGTTTCACCACCGATATGAGCTTTCCACTCGTCACACTTGTCCAATGTCTAAAATTTACCTCTTTCTTCTCTCTGGATTGAAAATACACAAGCGTGTCATTATTTTGTGTGATTCACCGATTTATTTAGATGTGAAAACAACAACTTTTTCTTGCAAACGTACCTAAAAAAAAGGAGGAAAGACCTTTCCATTCAGAGCTTCCGCTTGTCTGCGTCTGGAGACTTTGCTTAGTGCTGTTAAAAGTTCCCAGTGGCGAGTGTACACATTTAGAACGGTCAATTTTCTTTTCGAGCGAATTCTTTTACGATTATGCAACAAATTACCTTGCAGCGCAATAAAAGCAAATTATACGGGGAACTCGGATAAAAATTCAGTCTTTAACTTAAATATGCAGAGAATGAATTTCGAAACTTTCGTCATTAGTGCACGATAAATTGACTCCTGAATAGAAATCATAAAAACTTTCTATCGCTTCTTACGAGTTGCATTTCATAGTTTGGGCTATTCGCGGATTCGCCATAATCAGCACATTTTCCAAGATTTGCATTTTTTCCTCCCGGCGTCGCCTGCTTTCCTTCCGTTCCTTTCGCTCTGTGTGCTCATCCCTGTACCTCCATCGTTTCCAACATTTTTTATGTGCCTTGGATCCCTATTCAACTGTTTCCTTAACCTAAGGTACGAACTTGACCGGACTGAATGGACTTATCATCAGCAATTGTGTGCCGGACGCAAAATACACTCCTTGTTCCTATGACATGGTGTACCATTGTAATAGAAAACAGAAAATAAGAAACGAGCAGTACAGACAAAATAATTTATTTATTTATTTATTTTTTCGTACATTAAAGCCCCATTATTGGAGCTATGGCACAAGTCAAAGAACAATAGGAATTACAATATTCAATAAATAATTTATGACCTTTAAAGTGATAAACAGAACATTTGCACTATTTTAAGCATTTACTCATTAGCCCCCCCCCCCTTTTTTTAAATTTTTTGTGACTGAGGGAAGAAGGAAATTCTTGAGGAATTATGACTGTTTATGCTCCCTCCAGCACCGGCACCGCGTCTTCAATTTTGCAGATGCAATACGGACATCTTTCAGCCAAGAATAGTTGTATTTCTACGCCGTCATCAACGCGCGTCATTTTCCTTGATCTGTATCCATATTGTGTTCACCCCGTTTGTCTTATTTTCTTATAGTAGAGCTTCAAGGGCTGCGTAGCAACACAGCCAAAAATAGGAGGGACGTCGTCCTCGTTTTTTTAAAAATTGTTCTCCTGAATGTGAGCGGCACCGTACTAGCAGCACAAACCGGAGCATTGCGAGTTCACGCCTCGCGCCATCGCGCCTTCAATTTTGCAGATGCAGCAAGGACATCCATCAAGCACGAATAGTTGTATCTCTCCGCCGTCATCAAAGCGCGTCCTATTTCTTGTTCTATGTCCATATAGTGTTCGTTCCGTTTGTCTAATTTGTAGTGGTGCTTCAAGAACTACGTAAGAGACATAGCCGAAAATTTAGAGGACGTATAATCCGGCCTCGTAATTTAACTTTTCTCTCAAATCCTATATAGCAAAACTACATTGGCAGCATAGAACGATATCAGAGCCCGATCATGGGTCAGTCATAACTTGACCCCGACCCATTTTTGAACAACCTCTCTGCCCTACCATCAATATTGATATCCAGCTAGCGATTTTCACATCTTTAAAATCGTTAAAATTACAAAACTATTTTACCTTCAGGTTCCTTTTATTTCCTAAATGTAAACTTTAAGTTCCGTGTCATCAATCCCCAATTTTATATTAGACCTTCATCATTTCACTTCTACCTTCAGTGAAATCCCTTCTGTGCCAACAAATCATTAAGACTGTAAGTTTTGACGTATTTAATTATCTATTTCCGAAAAACCTTTTGTTCTCTGCCATCAATATCCTTCATTAACCTCCATCTCCTCACCTCTGTTTTTAGCCAATATCTAGTGTTTTGTGTACAGTGAATGTTTTACGCCACCGCTACTACTATTACTACTAATGTTTATTTATCTATTTGTGTCATACTTGCTCATTCCGTTTGCTTTGTAAAGCATCTTCAATAACACTCCGGAAGGTTTGATGAGGGTAGAAATTTTGATTTTTCGAAGAGCATGAAGCTCCCGTCTCCGAGATGTCGTCCCATGTTCGGAGCTCAGCATCCACAAAGCGCGGACAGCAAGACCCGGCTCGAATTAATAATTTATAGGTAAACTCGAGGGTGGCATAATTTATTTGGACCGGAGCTCTTGTTATATATCGGTCGTACATCGCAGAGGAGCAATAGAGCAGTGGGAATGCGGTTAACATGCATACCTACCGGTCACGAGCGGGGTTGCACGGCCCGCGGAGGAGCCCGGCCGCCGCCGGGGCGAAAATCCGCCCCGGCGCCAAACGTGGCAGCGGGGGTCGGAAGAATGAGGTGAAATATTGTCATGCCGGCGCAAAATCGTGATGATCGCGGCAAGAGTTTCTACTTATAATTTTGTCTCATCGGTTATCTCACCTGGAGCGGTCCACTCGCCACTCACCACGAATCGGGCCGGGCCGGCCACCGGTGAGGACCGGTGAGCAACGACTCGGGACCCGCGAGTCTTTGTCCTCCTTCTGCGAGCCAGGGAAATGAAAACATAATCACGCCGGGCACGGGAGAGGAGGGCGGGGATCGTCTGTCTGCGCCACGAGAAGAAATTGCGCACTGGTTCCTGGGAATAATCCCTTTCGCTGTTTAAAATTTCCCGCCGGAAACAGGTTTGTTTTAGAAATCTGGACTGCGGTGGAGTCCCTTTACACTGAGAATAAAGACAATCGGAATCCATTTCTGATTGGTTCCCGTATTTTATGCCTTCACAGTGTCACAAACGGGATTAATGATTACACTTTCGTCAACAGGGCCGGATTAAGGGGGTGGCCATATGGGCCGCGGCCCATGGCGGCAAATCTATAGGGGACGGCAAATTTTGCATTTCTTTTAAATGTAGGTATAAAAAAAAATACGGATTTAGAAAAAAAAAAATACGAACGAGAAAAGGCGACAAAATCTCTAATTTTCTGAGAGTATAGTAATTTCTACTATTGTCGTCTTTCAGTGATACAAGAGACAGCACCTTTAATTAGTCGAGTTAAGAGATAAACCAAACACGCAATTTGGCCTGGAACGGCGCGACTTACCTAGGGAGAAATGATGACGAGGACTTGAGATGAAAAGGAGAAGCCCTCGGCGCGGCGATCGGCATGTAACACATATTAGCGCCTACAAGACTGCACGAATACTTCACGCATTGCATCAAACACAGTGCGGTCATTGCGGACAGCGTGAAACGGATAGCGCCTTCAAGAATGCATGAATACCTCACGCAATGCGGCAAACGCAGTGCGATCAGCGTGAGACGCATAGCGCCTACAAGACTGCGTGAATACTTCACGCATTGCGTCAAACGCAGTGCGGTCTGCGAGGCGCGGCGGCGGAAATTAAAATCATTAATCCACATTTATGTTTGTTCTTTCATAATTTTTTCGTTCATTTCTTATGAATGGAAGGCCTTGTCCACACAGAGATAGGTTTACAAAACTTAACTTTCGCGCAAAGTTCCGTGAACTTTTGCTAGTAGTGTTGACAGGGCTTTCCCAAAAAATGTGTTCAACACCAGTAAACGCGTCTTATGCACCCCTCCCCCGCTGGCATGTTCTTTTGATTGTTTTGCATTGATGTTTCAAAACGAATGAGAAGGGGGCGGCAAAATACAGGTGGCCCATGGGCGGCAAGTAGGTAAATCCGGCCCTGTTCGCCAATCGCAAAGATTATAAACTGGAATGGACCGCGGAATAGGAGGTACGGCAAGGATACTTTTAAACACAATTTAATTGAAACATCCGGCAATTTCAAGGAGAAAAAAATGCATGAATTTCCTCAAAATTACATGTTTTATCCGGAAAAATTTGGCACCTCTCGCATTCATACGGAGTTCTGCCTTAGCACTGCAGCATGGTCCTCCGAGCCGGATTTGTAGCATGAATATTTTAGACAAGTCACAGCTTGACATAATTTCGATGGTTGTATCGAAAATCTGCAGACCCATTAAAGAACTATTGAAGAATCCACTGAAGAAGTTGAAGTGAAGTTAAATTTTAGCGTCCTCCCTCTCCAATTCCATACTTCATCGCCGTAGAGGCGGGAAAAAGGTGTCTACGAGCTACTCTACGAGTTCATTCAACAAGCTCCGCGCCACTTCCACCACACCGTGCATCAACGCGAACCCCCTCCCGTCCCGCCCTTTCCCTCTCCAGCAGAGTGTTCTCCCCTCTCCCTCGTTCACTCCTCGTCCCACTCCTGCAAAATGATGGGGAACGCGTCCCCCGCCATCATAGCAATGCTGAATATGTTATCGTCTACACTATGGCTGGAGGCACTGATCGTGAGTCAGTGCTGTACTTCGGTTCAGTCAGACGGAACACGCCACGGCTCAAGAGGCCAAATTTCCGCGCCTCCTCATAACACGCGATGGTGGTGTAATGGTCAGCATAGTTGCCTTCCAAGCAGTTGATCCGGGTTCGATTCCCGGCCATCGCACTAAATTTTTATTCGCAAAAATTTAATTTTTTCCTCCTACATTAAGTCATTGTTGATATTATTTTATTTGAGACATATTTGAGTGGTTTTTTAGAAGCATCGTTGTCAACAACTGATCAGGATGTTAACAGATGTCCTCTGATGAGATAAATGAGAAATACTTGTTAATTATTTTTATTATTTTATTTTTTTTATATTTTTATTATTATGTATTTATATTTATTTTTTTTATTACCTTACTCCTTCCAATAAATATAAAACCGCGCTTTAACTGATTATATATTTGAATGATTGGTATTAATTACAACAAATTGAAACTAAATTCATTTGATTAATTTTTTTAAAATTAAGTCCCCCTACGTACTGATATTTACTGTACTTTTTATTTACCATTTGTATCCTAGAAGAAATCTAAATCTCCAATATAAAGGTGTCCATCCATACAACAATCATAACAATTTATTTTCAATTCATTTTACTTGAGTTAACATTTTTATAGCAAACCCAAGAATATAAAAAAATAAGATTAAAATTTAGGTTAACAAATCTTATTAAAAATGCCGTGTTCCTAATTTTTATTTTAACAGCGTATGAATTTTTAAATTCAGATTTCTATTTAAATGTGTACGTTCGAGGACAAATTCGAAGGAAATAAGGTGACACGTTTGTGAAAGATTGAAATATAGGTAATTTCGAGAATAGTGAGGCTAAGAGTTTCAAGCCCTCACAGCCTTTTCAGAGAAAGACGTAAAGCTCACAAATGTCCTTCCAATTTTGAAACTTCAAACGCGTTCTCTTCAAATGAGAAGCATGTCATTTATCTCTTTCACGTGGGATACCTTTCATGCATCAATATATTTCACTGATTTTTATACAAATTAACAATTCATTAAATATGTGAACAGTCTTTAAACTGATGCTTTAGACCAGTAATGTAACCACTTCACTATCTTTGAGAAATGCGAGTGGATGTTTTCTCAACCATGTGATAAAAATTACAATGTTCATACTGGAGCGCCCTATTTGCTCATTGCTCGGGCCTATTTGGATGGAATGAGTGTTGGCGCTAGTATTTACGAGTAGTGGAGGTGTGAACAAGATCTCATTCAATTTTACGATTGTGAAAACATGGTTACATTCCTCGAGTCATACGGGCATCTTAAAGAACTTCATCCGCCCACTGCCAAGCAAACCTGAGCTGCCAAATGGAGTTCATAATTGAATCAGTCCATGTTCAAAACTGACATCTTGAATACATTCTCCATTTTCGTCCAGAATTTGAGAGCAGATTAGCTGAACTTGACGGCGTATTTAGGGAGGTCTAGCGGTGCCTGACAGTTACCTGACAGAGAGCGAAAATGGGGAAAAGTATAGTTTTCCCCATTTTCGCTTTCAAGAGCTTTTCTCGGGTATACCAGAGAAAAGCTCTTAATCCATAGGTTGCATCTGTATACAATGACTGTAGCTGCAGCTTCAACATGAAAGAAGGAATCAAATTGCATTAAAGAGAAAAAAAATTATAATGAAAAATACTTGAGTGAACTTTCATAAAATTCACAAACATTAATATGAGGTGAGTATTCCTCGGAGGGAAAAGGAGAGAACACGGTTTTTTGATTAGTATACCTTTAACTTTTTTTTTTCAAGAATCTTCTCGCCGTACAATGAACAAGTTTTCCTATGAATGAAATAAAAAAATACTAGTATAGACTGGTTTCAAGTACTTCGACGGAAAGCGGAAATAGATTCATTCCCGACGTCTGATTTCCGTTGATTGATGGGACACCTACAACGAGATGAGACAGCATCGAACCCCGAATGAATGGGTGCATAAATCTTTATAATTTTTACGAATTAAGGCGCCGACTCCAATAATTTATTTTCGATCCCGACCGAAACAAAGGACGATGGTGGGAGCNGGGGGGGGGGGGGGGGGGTTAGAAAAGGAGGGTCAGTAGTGGACAGCAGCTAAATCGACATTCTCAGACATTAAATACTGAATAATACATCTCCAGACTCATTTGTTGATGGATAGCTCTTCGCGCGGAGGCTGCCGATAGATTTTTGAGCTGATTTTTTTACTTTTCGTTTTCTCTCTCGCTCGCGGAACGGCGCACAGTGGATCGAGTCAATCAGAGAGGAATTACGTACAATTTTTGACTAAAACTGCATATTTTGATGTTTACCTCGTCACATTTCAAATTTTACACTGGAAAAAAAAAAAAACATTAGATCTAGAGTCTAGACTCTTAATAACATCGACAAGAAAAAGTACTCTTGATTCAATCAGAATCTAGCTTAAATCAAGAACCAATCCTCCATATTTAAGCGGATTTCGTTTTGATTCAAACAAAAATCCGATTGAATCAAGAGTATTTTTCTTGTCAATGTTCTCAAGAGTCTGGACTCTAAATCCAATGTGTTTTTTTTTCCAGTGTAAGGAGTGCTTCCAGCTGAAAATTTTACGAAGAAACCAATGGAGCCACTTTTACAACCTCAAAATTGTGTATAAACGGAGTTAAAAGCTCTTAAAGTTTCCAAATTTTTTCCGACCTCTCCTTTTGACTCGATCCACTGTGCGGCGCGACGCGACGGTCAGGGGCAGTTTAAATAATTACCGGTCCACGTGGAAGCGGATGAAATTTGACACTCCGATGCCCCATGCATTCATTTCGGGACGGTCCAGCGGGAAAACGAATCTGTTTTCGTTTTGACAGCATTGTTTTTGTCACCGGATGAGACTGATTTTTCCCCCTTTTCATTTCTACCTCCATCGCCATCCTGCGGCTACAGGTATATTTTCACCCTTCGCATTGGAGGACAAGGAGGGTGAGAGTTGCGATGAGGATGAATCTTAAGTCCGGTTCTGTTTAGAAATTCCAATGGGAATTTCACTTTCGGCTCGGTTTTTTCCCTCATGATAGATCAGTTTTCAAAACAGGATCACGAAGAAGAGGAATGATATTTTCATCATGATCCATGGTACAAAGGAACCTGAGTGCGAATCCAGCAATCATGCATATAGCCGATTAGAGTAAAGTTTCTGTATGAATATTTTGGCACAAAAGCTGCACATTGATCGTCGTCCCCCCTCCCCTATGAAAGAAAGGTACTACATTGCAATGTTGCCAAATTCTCCCTTGCAATTGCATCTTTACGAGGCTAATCTTGGGCCTTTTGAACTGAAAATTTCACTGGTTTTTCTTCTAATCCCATGCAAAGATCTGACAAATTTTTGGCAAAAATTGCGTAGGTATATTCTTGTCAAAATTCGAATTGTTGGAGTCAATTTTGCAAGCTCGGAATCAGTTACGTTTCTTCGTTTCGGAAACGCCGAAATGTTGAAATTCGATGGATAAGAAGTTTAAAAAAAGAAAACTTTGAAAATGAGCCGAGACGCAGTGAAAACACCGAAAATCCACGATAGTTGCCGATCACCGGGACCCTGGTGACCTCAGGATGTTCCTGATCATTTCACGAACTTCTACCAGCGATTGCTCGAGAAGACTTAAAGGCACCTAAAATTCTCCGTGATTAGCAAGCATCGGAGAAATTGGTAATTTTACCGGTTTTTTCCTGTCAGTGGGCGGCTGCCGGTAAAGGAGCCTGCAGCTCATGAACGGGCGAGCTTTGAGTGGCGGGATGCGCCGAAGTTAATGGACAGAAAATGTAATCATGTAACCCGGGAGAAGCACCAAGAGGGAGGAATCTCCCAGCGTTGCCGCTCTCGAGGTAAAACAACCCCTCATTCCATAAATCATCGCAAAAAGTCCTCAGAAATGACAACTGCGGTGAAACAAGGAGTTGGTACCGGATTTTCGAGCCCAACTACAAGATTAGACAAGAAGGCTGACGGTGAGGCATGCACTGTTTATTGTGCACCCTACAAGACTTGTTTCGAGTCGAATTCATATTTTCCCCCCTCAAAAACCACCATGTCCTCTTTGGGCTGAGCCTTGCAAGGCGGGTTTTTGCCTTATTCTGGAGTCCCTCCCGCTTTAGACTAGCGAGGTTGTAGGGAATATCGCTCGACTTTGGAGCGAATACTCCCGCTCTAAGGAGGAACGCCGGGTAAGCTTCTAGACTTTGCCAAATGTTTTTTGATGAAGCACGAATTTCCCGGAGAACCCATGAATATTTTTGATATTATAATATTCAGGGAATCGCATTTGTAAATTGATGAAAGTTATCTGTGAATTTAAATGAGAAATATTTAGAACTTTCGTCGAGAATAAATATTTTACAATGGAGCATTCGGCAAGACTGGATTGGTGATACGCCGTTATTCCTTAGCGTGGCAGAAAATACGAGTCCTAAAGTCGAGCGTTAACATGGAGAACGTGCAGATACCGGACTCATATCACCCGCCCCGCGTTCACTTATTAGGTTGGTCCATTGTGTCCCGACGTCCGGGCCATTGAAACACTGAACAAGCATTAGCTCCGCCATTATGGGTTTTATTTTTTATGCAGAAAATCTGTTGGCCCTCCGGACGGAATAATTATTCCCCGCTCCGATCGCTCTTGGAAAAATTCGTGCCCGTTCGCACTTCGTGGCGCTGCCACTCTACTTTCTGGACGAGCCACTTCAGCGAGCTGATTTCTCAAATTTATGGACAAAGCTAGAGACAGAAGACAGAGAGAAAATTGAGGGATGCTATTGGTGGAGGTGGGCCATTGCAGTGGACAAAAAAGCTCAGTAATGGACCAACTAACTCCAACCCACGAAGGACCTTATACTTCGTTAGTCCATTATTTCTCCCTTCAGTCTATGACAACGACGCGATTTAACCAGTAAAGCAGCTCCATTTTCCTTTTGTCTCCTTTGTCCATCGCTTTGTCTATACAATTCGAGAATCAGCCTGCCATAGTAGTCTGAGATAGGAACATATTTGGACAAAAACCTCGATCAATAAAAAGCTTCAATTTTAACTTCAGAAATTAGGAGCTAAAGTCAAAAATTATATCTTCACTGTAAAGTTTCCGATCATGTTTCATTTTATTTACTATTTTTTCCAGAAAAAAACCAAAATGTCTTATTGGAACTTCCGTGAATATTTTTGAATAAGGAAAGAAGGTGTATTCAAAATTTCCACGAAAATGTTTTGGTTTGGTTTTAATTAAAAGGAGATAAAACGTAAGTTGGCGACCCGCAACGACACACTTGAAAATACACATTTTTCAATTTCAGTCATCAATATATTACTCATCACACTGAATAGGAAAAGGAAAAAAAAATTTCCACATTTTTTAGTAGAATTTGAAAAAAAAGAAGGTATAGACTTTGTTTTCCTTCTATCCTCTATTAAAGAAACGAATATAGAATGCTTTAATTTATAGTTAAAATCGATAGTGACAAAAATTGCCTGGGTATTTGAGTTTCTCTTTTTTGAGAGAAGAAGAAAAAGAAAAGCTCCCCTGACACCTGTTTTGAATGCGTTCATTCATCTCTTATTTATTGCACCAAAACTGATTTTTATTAATATATTCATATCAGTCGCATACCGTGCTTTGCGATGAATCGATTCATCTGCGACTTGAATGTATGGAAAAGGATCGATGATCGGGGTTTGCAGAATGAACACTTTGATGATAGATTATTTACCATGGCTTCAAATAGGAGAATATCGATAGCCTATGATTCAAGCCAAGCCAATAATCGAATTTGCAGTCGGTGCATAGAAATTTCAAAGCGAGGAAAAAGAAATAAAAACAAAGAAAGAAGAGGACGAATAAAAAACCTTGACCCCTGCTTATGCTCGATTTAGATATTCGAGGCTGAAAGATTGGCGATTGAAAATGCCATCAATCAAAGGAAACAAACAATTCCGTGATTTATTGAAACTATAACTAAATTGAAACAGATGAAACATTTCATCCAAATCTCTTCTACTTAAGCAAAAACGTGTAACTCCCAGTAGATACTTGGTGCACATTTGGGGTTTTTGGCACCCGACGTTTTTTTTTTTTCATCGCGCAATTTCACGTGGAGGCACCCGTGTTGATGGGTTGAACTTCATTAGTGCTTACGAAAATATTACTTACCTTTGAGAGCATCCTTGGATGGAAGAAGACTGATGATGAGTGCAGGGTATAATAACACTAGCCTTTACGCTGTAATTTAAGAGTTATCTAAAGAGAATCCGTACGTAAAAATGAAAATCCGAGAAACACAATCGAGAGGATGACATACTCGCACTTAAAGTTTAGCGTCCTGTCCTTCTCCCACCCTTTTTTTTCTTCCTCTAAATCTAATGTTGCGATCGAGAATTTTCACGCTACTAAATGATAATATTAAAAATATAATCTTTAATAATAACTATCCCAAAATTTAATTTTCTGTTTCCTTTTACCTCTCAAATTTATGTACTCTTTTTTTGAAACTCAAATTTTTTATTCTGACTCAATTCAGGTATCTTACGAACATTGGATGCTTTAGAACCTAATAAATCTTATTTATGACTACCAATATTTATTTGTTGATTTTGTATAATTTATTTATTTCATTGAAGCAGTCTCCTTCCTACTTATTCTTTGCGCTGGCTGGAAAAAAAGGACGGAGACTTATGGACATTGGTTTGTATTAAAGCTTAAAATATCATGAGGAATTTCTAAATAATTTAGAGGAAAATGCTGATCGTCACAACTTTCGTCAAAATATCCTGGACCACCTTTGTCATAACTTACGTTTTTGGTAAGAATATTGACTATGAGGATTTCTGATTCAATTGCTCAAATAATACTGCCTGAGACATGTTTCGTAAAGTGTGAAGGTTAAATAAATTTCACAATTTGTCCTTTCTCGGGTTTTTTCAACGCAAGTTCAGAGTAATCAAAATATTTAATTCAGAGAGCAATTGTAATTTTTTAAAATTACATCTGTCACCTTCCAAACATTCCAATTATGTTGGTATATTTTACGGCATGAAGTTTTCAAAACCAGGGTAAAACAGTTTCCAATTTTTTTCTTCAATATGATTTCTTTAATAATGATTGTGGTAATTCGTAAAAAAATTACGGAAAAAATTCATCAGTACAAGTGCATTATAAATTTCAAAACCCTGCAGTAAGAGCTCTACTTAAAAGTTGAAGCAACGGTGTGAGATTTTAAGACTTATGTTGAGTTAATATGACTCATGGTTATTAGTTCCTATTCTGATGTGTTTTCTGACTTTGTAACTGGTACTTTCTGAATTCTATGCATCAACTTCATTGCATTTCTTAATCAGTAGTTACAATATTTCTTTCGATTCTCCTTGTAACGGCCCTTATATTGCCATTCAGACTTAATTCGTACAGGCTTAAAAAAATCTTAGCTTTTAAGGAGATGAGAGAAAAAACGTAGTCCATATTTATTGATAAACTAGCGTTTATTATTACCATTTATACAACAGTTGAAAATGACCAAACTTAATACAACTTGGAGTGAGCTTTCGTTTTTCACATACAACTAACAGTAATCTGGCAGGTCAAGACAGCTTGAATTGAATTTGAAAGTTCTGCGAAGTCGAGTGAATTAGTTAAGAACAGTTTGAAAATGACAGGAAACAGGTTTTGACAGTAACTTGAGTTCGAGTACATAAAAAGAAGAGTCAATGTGTACTACCGCACAAAATACAAAAACTGAGGATGGCGTAAGTAACAAAGGACGACGAGATATCAATCACCATAAGCCTAATTTTTCTATTAATTCAAAACAGTGTCCTTTTGGGAAAAGTCTAACTATAATCCAAATCGTTGCAATACGCGAACCTGCGGTTCGATTGTTGAATCGATCAGTGGCGTGGTGTGCTTTGCGATATATCGATTGATCTGCCATTTAAACCTATGGAAAAAGATCGATACACAGGGAGTTCGCAACGAACGCCTTAATAATCGATTCTTTACGACAGCTTCAAATGGAGAAATATCGATAATCGATCCTTCGCGCCACGCCACTGGAATCGATATCGAATGACCTTGATCGATAAAAAGCATTGTTACGATAGGGATTTATCGATCAGGATCAATCGATAAGGATTCAAAAAGTGACTCGTTGGATCGTCAATAATCCGATTGAGAGGCAATCGAACTTCTTGTTACAGTAAAGCTTATGTAGGCCTCTTGTGTGTGAAGAGGAAACAAAAATTGAATATAAAAAGAACGAAAATTTAAAAGAAAAAAAAGAATTGAAGAAACACGTACAGCAAAATTAAAATGCTTTTGTTTACAGTATTTCTGTTTTGATGATAAGTGATTTATTCGTTGGAATAGAAAATGCAAGGAAAGAACATGACGCATGACGCGAGAAAAAGTCACAAATATGGATGTATTTTCTCTGAATGATTCCATTTATAAGTGAACATTAATGTTTATTATTTGAAAAAAAATACATAAATACTCGAGCGCATTCCTTAAACGTGAATTTACAAAATCACATTTCATCACAAAATTTTACGAGCAGAAGTTAAAAATCAACAAAATTATGAAGCACAAACAAAAAAAGCATTCTAAAATCGGCTGAATTAGCTTCCAAAATTCAATAAAAGAGTATTTCTTGCATCAACGTAACATATACGATTTTCCCGAAAGAAAAAAATCGTAATGATGATTACTGTAAATTTCTTAATAAAAATATCATGAGAACTCAGCAGCTTTGAATGTGAATAATTGAGCTCTTCTGCGGTCGGAAATGTACATATGTTTTTAAAGAAAAAAACTTTAAGCGATGAAATTAAAAGAATGCAACTCGGACAAATTTTTCATCCACAAAATATTGAGCAATGAATTTTGATAACTAACTCAGCAAAAACGTAGACATGGTACTAAACAAGTACTTGAAAGAAATAAAATTGAATGGGGTAATGGAAGAGGCCTTTTGCTTTAATTATGCGAGTAGCAGTGGCGTGGCGTGAAGGATCGATTATCGATATATCGCCATTTGGAACTATGGTAAAGAATCGATTACTAAGATGTTCGCTGCGAACATCCTAATAATCGATCTTTTTTCATAGGTTTAAATGGCATAACAATCGATATATCGCAATTCACGTCACGCCACTGGCGAGTAGTTATGTTATTGGAGATGGAGAGTCGACTTTTCAAAGCTAACGGAAAGAGATTGTCTAGGAAAGCTGCTGACTTGCATCACTCACAAGATGAGCGAGTGGATGAGATTACGTTTCTTCTTTCTGTTGGTGATAACTAATGTACTATTACTTCCGTGAACAGGGTCAGCAAAAAAGAAAAAAACAGGACAAAAAAAGAGAAAAGAAATAAATAATGCAAATTCAAATTACATATAATTTAATATTTAACCGATATGAAATCTATTAGGAACCTTTTTCGTTATCTTAATAAAAAATAAATTTTAACCATTAAACATTGTAACCGAAAAACCAATTACTTGATTCGGTTGGTAAATTTCTGACAGATAAAAAACAAAAATGCGATAAATAAGAACTAACCATCACAAACAAATTTTAAAGAGGAACATTCGAAAGATTTTTTTTTAATTTACAACAAAGTGATTAGTTCCGATCATGCTTTGCAAAAATGGGAAAAACTGAGGACGTTGTTCTATTTATACAGAAATTAAAATCAGAGTACGGATTGGAGCATTGTTTTTACTAAAAAATTTTAAGAAAGTTTTTCAAAACTGAATATTTGTCGTACAAATCCGTTGTGATTGAAATCAATTTTCATTTCAAGTAGAACTGCCGAGGAGAGGTGTGATTTCTGAGACACCGACATTTGCAAGTCTTTTTAAGGAGGGAATTTTAAAGAATTTACTGATCCTTCTCAAGACAGTGAGTCAACTTCATTGGTGACCCATTCCTTCGATGTATAGTGGTTTTACATTCTCCACCATAAAAATACAAAAGAGTCTCACATTTATTTTGAAAATTTTATGAATTCTCAAATTAAAAATGGACATCGGACATTCTAAATCATTTACCGCGTTCGAGCTGCAGTTCCACCATGAAAAGAAATTTGGAAACTCACAACGGATTTGTAGGATTAATTTGCAGATGGAACGTGATTGTGATAAAAGTAAAACTGAAAGTTCATGGATGGCATTCATTACAATTATTTTGGGACCAGGAAAGAGATGGTGAGGAATACATATTTACGTTTGATATACCTATATATTAACACCCAACAACGAACTGTCACACTTATTAAATAGTACAATAAGAAACTTATTATTACAATAGGTCATATTAATGATGATGATGCTGATGATGAAAGTAATAATAAGTAGTATTAGTAAGAGGAATATTAATTTAATACTAATAACTAATAATATTAATTAATAATCAATAATAATAAAAAAGCTTCATTTTTTTGTTTACTTTTTTAAATTATATTTTTGTAAACAGGAACCTTAGTAATTAATGTTAGCTACAAGAATAGGAACCATGGGTGCTGGGATTTAAATTAAAAAAGTAACAGAAAAGAATAAGAAAAGAAAAAAAGGAAATAATTAAATGAACATTACACTTTATTTGTAGCTTTTGTCGATTTAATGCATGGTATAAATGGAAGATTGTCAACCGTCAATGGAACCAGATTTCAAATTCATCAAGTGTTCGGCGAACTTCAACGCCTTTAAAATGACCTTATTTGACAGAGGCTTCATGCAAAAATCCAATAATGTTCTCATAAAGTACAAAATTCATTTGTATACAAGTTACGTTTGCTTCGGTCTACAATGAGTTTCTAAAAATTTAATGGCACGATTAACGAGAAAATGTATAGGTTCAAGATTTTATTTAAGAAACAGATCTGTACGGTTTCATGATGGTAAATTGAAAGTTGAGTGCAAAAAAATGATGTCTTTTTAAGACTTTGAAGATTTCGAAACAATTTTGCGGGAGCATTATAGAGATGGCAATCATTTGATCAAATGAGCTCTACAAAGACAGCCTTTACTTCCGTGATATCGGATAGGAGCAAAAATTTCTCCGTCAGCTCAGGAGTTGTCATCGATCACGTATTACTTACCAGCGATCTCCAGCGGATTTTATGGGCTTAAATAATCAGCCAGATAATATTTCTCTTTTAGGGGTTTTAGTAGACCTATGCAAACGTCGACGAAAAAAGAAAAAGTAGAAATAAAGAGAAGAAAGAGAAAAATACAGAGAATCGATTACCGCTTGTTCCCAGCCGCAGGCGTAAATCGAACAAAAATATAAGAGGAAAGTGAAAACATCTGCTCTCAGTTACAATCCCTAGAATAGGGGTAACAAAAAGCAGAAATCTTGAAAAGCAGGGCAATACAGGAGGATTTCTTCGATGTTTCGCGTATTGATTGATTATCATTGATATTGATTGATTATCAAAAATAAACATTACATTTATTTTTTTTGCAAAGGCATAGAAATCCAATCCCGAGAATAAACTAAAAATACAAAAATGAAAGAACAAATCAAGAACAAAAAAATGAGAATAAAAGTTTCTTCTTTTAAGACTAAGAAGACAGTCATGTAAAATAACAAAAGACGCTCACAGTCAAAAGCAAAACAAATAAAAGAAAAAAGAAGGAAAAGACAATAAAAACGAAAATAATATTATAGTGAGCTACATAATACAAGGAAAACATGCGTTGTCTTTTTTAACAGGTCTCTTCTTAATAGAATCATATTTTCCTGTTCATGATTTGAGTACATTTCCTAGTTATTTATCTTAAACTCAATTACACGACCAAAAGTATTTTGGTTATTAACGATTGTTATCATTTTTCATTTTTTTTTAAATTTTTAAATATTAACTAAAAAAGCACATGTAAATAGCGAGGTTTGGATTTCATGTCTTAATCAGTATTTCATACACTCTAAATATAATATCATAGCAATGAATGTAATAATAAAAGTATATATATTTATGAGCATAAATATACATACAGAAATTTACAAAGACAATCTGCAATCAACGACAAAAGAAAAATATTAACAGTCATTCAAACGACTGATTTGTCAACCCTGGACAAAAGAGTCGGAAAGTAACCGTTATTAAATAGTATTTTGCCCTTCATAATAGAAGGAAAAATTCTCAAGAAGTAAAAAAACAAAACTTGAAAGAGAAATTAAAATACCTAGCATATAAAATGTAATTATTTCTATATGAAACATATTTGTATGTACAACATGAATGGGGGAGCGAGTCTAAATTGCCTCCCTAGTGTTAGCAGTCTGAATGTCGTGTAAAACTCTCAAATATTTATCAAGAATAATAAAAAGTCACATTTTAACATACAATTTGTATTAAATACGTATAATAAAGATTTTCATTAAGAATAAAATACGAACGTTAGGAACTTTCTAAGAAACACGAAAAACCGAAAAGTATTTAAGTTTGTTATTCAAAAAATAAACATTTGATAAGAATCCCGCACATAAGATCTTGATCCGTGATTTATCAAACTTTAAATATGATTGAAGTCGAACGCGGAGAAGATTAGCAGAACAATTTAAATTGCGATTAACGCTATTGGCTAAAGTTTCCTACTTACTCTTAATTTTCAAAGATCTGTACATATTTAAACACACAAATAACGAAAAACTACGCTTAGGAACTGATACTTTTATGGAGCAGCGCTGTCTATCCACGAATGTGGAGGGGCACAACGTTCATTATAATATCGACGAATCGGTATTTTTAATGTGAGTAGAAGAACACAGAAAATTCGTCTCATTTTAGCGATGATGATGATGATTATGGACAAATTCGCAATGTAATTAAACTCCTGTTGATTAAGTCAAAATCGGGTTTTAGGGTCACAGTTTGAATTTGTAAATTATTCGTGAGTGGGTAAGAAATGACAAATATTTAAAGGCGACTGGACGTATGTTTCAAGATGCATGCGACACGTCATAGTTTTGAAGCTGACATTTTAAAAACTGAGGTGTGGGCTTTTGAGTCAAGCGCTTCTGGTCAAAATTGAATTAAGTATTGGAAATATTCAAAATTCCTCGTTTGAGTCTAGATTTGATGGCTTGTCTTTTTCACTCATGCTTTTTGAGAGTTAACTTGCAGTTTTGCACATTGCAGGTGGCTTCTCACCCGTGAAAAAGATATCATCTTACTCTGACATGAAAGTTACCCTGGTAAAAAAAGATCTTCCTATTTACAATGTGTCTCCATCTGACCAATGTTACGGATCCAAAGCTATCAGACTCATGTATTTTTAAAACTCTTTATGCAGATGCAGCCAAATTGCTTATTTTCATTCAATTGTAGGAGGACCCGGGTTGGTGAGAGGAGGGTCGAACCTGGAGCGCTCATTGAAGTCAGTTGAGTGCCAAGACGCTTCAGTGACCCAAACCCCTCTTTTTTACCAGGGTAGGTCTACGGATACAAAATATGGAGTTACTTCCCGGTGCTCGGCACAGGGACACTATTCGGGGTGACGAAGAGCTTGGATTTGGGCTCGGGGCCTTGCGGCGGGGCGCAGAAGAGGTTGGCGTTGGAATCGGCGGCGGCGGCCTTAGCGGCCAGCGCCGTGATCTGGTTGACGACGTCCTCCATCTCGTCGGAGAGATTCGGGGCCCTGTGGCTCTGAGCGAAGTGGGCCCGCCACTCGCCGACCCCCGGGAAGCGGGCGTCGCAGCGCTTGCAGAGGAAATCGCACTGGACTAACCTGACGACGCCGCAGTTGCAGTCGCTGGACTTGAGGTGCTCGATGATGGCCGGCTCCTCCGGGAAAGCTAGCTTGCACTTCTTGCAGGCGAGTCCCATCGTCTTCTTGGCCGTCTCGCAGTTCTCGAGCTCCGCGTCCTCCGGCTCCGAGTCGTCCGCGTTGATCACTACTTCAGAAACACTTGCGTCCGACTCGGAGCTGTTGACGACTTTCTGAAGCGCTTTAGGGCTGAGCTGGAGCTCCGCGATGGGGGTCCCCGCGTCGCCCCCAGCGTCGCGACGTCCTCGCCCGTCGCCCCCGACGCCGACGTGTCCGCCGCTCCCTGAGCCTGCTGCTGCTGAAACATAAGAAAACCGTCGCCGTTAGATACGCATCACCAATGAAACACATATTAGCGCCTACAAGACTCTGTGAATACTCCACGCATTGCGTCAAAATTAGTGCGGTTAGCAGCGGTTGGCGTGAAACTCATAGTGCCTACAAGACTGCATGAATACTCCACGCATTGCGTCAAAAATAGTGCGGTCACTTGGTCAGCAGCGGTCAGCGTGAAACGCATAGCGCCTACAAGACTGTAGGGATACTTCACGCATTGCGCCAAACACAGTGCGATTGGCGCGGTGGCGGAAATTAAGATCATTAGACCACATTCATGTTTATTCTTATTCATAATGTGTTCGTTCTTTTCTTATAAATGAAAGGCGTCGTCCACAGACCGCCGTTCACAGAGTAAAGACAATGGAGAATTTCCACTGGGAGATTCCTCGTTCCCTTCACGAAAGGCCGTAACTACATTTGGACTGCATTTTGCAATTTAGAACTATAAATTCTGGCTCTTCTGGAAAAACACTTCCGTGCGTAGGGAAACTAAAGGCACATCCTTTTTTCTTTTAAATCGGGCTATAATTTATAGTTCCTAATTGCAAAATGCAGTCCATTTCAATCCTGACAAATTTTTCCTCGCAACTTGCATTTTTACTTGCAGAATTTTGAGAATTTCTAACTGAAAACTACACTGACTTTTCCTCTGGTTTCATGCAAAAATCAGAGAAGTTTTGGACAAAAATTGCAAAGGTACGTTCTTATGGAAAATTGAATGGCTTGAATCAATTTTGCAACCTTGTAAAGAAGTTAAGGTCTTTCGTCCAGGAAATGAAAAATTGTATTGCTTCTGATGAAAGATGCTTGATGAGTTGAGTGTTACAGAAGGTTCGACTTTAAGCATTCCAATACATGATTCCTCTTCAAAATTCCAACTAGAATACGATTTGTACAGCGGAAAGTACCGAAATTAACTCTCGGTGAAACGTTTTTATTTGGCGTCGGTTACGTAACAGTTTAATTTTCCGCTCACAAGAAACAACTGGACCCCCAGGTCACAGCTTACAAAAACTTATGCTGTACGCAAAATTTTGATGAGATGCCATAAATGATTGCTTGAGTTTGAACCTTGTCCTGTGGCTATTTTTCCGAGGTAGAAATGCGTGTTGTGTCGATTTGGATTTGGACATTTCCTACACCGCGCTCATAGATCCCAGGTAATTGATTTGACCTCGCGCACGGAGCTGGAACGACCAAGAGTGATACACCAAGGGAAGTGAATCAAGCGCAGAATTTAATTGGCCGGAGACTTATCGGCGCAATATGCCTCCCCCTAATCGGCGACGAAGGGACCGTGCCCGGATTGGGCGCGCAGGCCAAGAACGAACGTCGCTGTAGATGTCAACACAATCGGAGATCTAACTAAAATAATTTGTCAGCGCCCCGAGTTATGTGCGCTCATAGCGCCCGATATCTTAATGACTATACTGCCGTGCTATGGAAAAACGCCGTATGAACATCCGAGGGTTGCCAAACTTCCCCTCCTAAAATATTAATTTTTGAGACGAATAATGAATATTTCTACTTAAAATTTTCTGATACTTCAGATCACATTGCGAAAAAAATTCTCTGAGAAAGTGGACGGAAAATTTGTACAAGTTTTCCTGAAAATTCGTATTTTACTCAAATAAATTTGGCAACGCACGAAGGTCCATACGGCGTTCTTCCTTAGCCCGGTAGTATTCGAGTTGGGGTTCTGGTTATCACTTGCTCCGTGTGATGGGAAACGCAACACGTCCATCGTCCGATGAACCCTAGGATAGACGCACCCTAACCAAGAACAGGGTTCACGAGGGAAAGGACTTGCCAGGTTCCGAGGCCAAGCGATTCATGTTCGCAACGAGCAACACGGGCACGGGATAAATAAAACAAAGCGAGCAGAGAGTATAAACAAACGGCGAGGCAGGCGGGAGATTAGTTTCAAATGTGACTAAAGTACGATACATAAATTAAAAAAGCGAGGGAAAAATGAAAAAAAGCCAATAAAAAGGGATACGCGGAGGAACAAGGTGTGAATATGTTGGCGAAGTGAGTATGTTGTAGGGTACGCGTGCGAGGATCGCCGGCCAAACCGCGTATCTCCGCGCGGGTTTCCGTTGTGCTTGAGCGGTTGTTGCTCGGAGAGCGAGATCAGGAGTGGTAATCAAACGCGGCCGAGGCTGAGGGAGGTGCGGGGCGATAAAGGTTGAAGAAAGGAGTCATTATTAGTCTTAACCAGAGTCTCATTTACATATAACCGCACCCATACGGCATACGACGACGCTGTGGAGCGATGTCATGCGGCGCGCAACACACCTCGCGCGGGGATGCTGATGCACAGGATCCTGCATGTTCCTCAATACCTCAATAGCCCCGCGCGCGCCGTTCCCCGAGCCGCCAAGCGTCTGCCCGCGGAGCTTCCCCACCAGACTTGTTGCCATATTACAGGAGAAGGCCGTCCTTAAAATCATCGGCCCGAAAAAAAAAAAATAAAAAATGAAAAAAAAAAAAAAATAAAAAAATGGAAACCTGTGTTGAATGCTTTTTACATATAAATGGACCAATAGAACCGAGCGTAATAAATTTACTACCGCAATAAGGGTTTCTCTGTCAAATTTTAATGTAACGCACGTACAAATTTCGCAAAATTATTAGTTGGCAAAAGTTTCATCAGGTCCAAGCAGTTGGTCTGGTATGGACATGTGCGAAGGATGGCAGACGATCGGTTGCCCAAGCAGGTTTTCGATTGGGTTCCTCCCGGAAGGCGACGGCGTGGACGTCCTGTGAAAAGTTGGCGACAAGGAGTGGAGGAGCAGATCAGAAGGTGCCAATTGCCTTATGATCTCTGGGAGGATAGGGGGCAATGGCGATTGGGCGTCGCAGAGCGCGAGGCGGCATTATAAATGCGGCTTTATGTATGTATGTAAAATTTTCATCAAACTACCATCTCAGTGGAGTTAAAACCGTAAGGCATACCAGGATGGGCAAATCGCCCTAAAATTTCCCTCAGCAATTATACGATTAGAAACTTTGCCTGGAGGCACGCATCCAAGGCCAAATTTCAAAGTTTCAAGGTTTTTAAAGTACTCAGACGCTAAGGCACTTATTCAGAACCAAAATTCTATCACACGCTCGTCAAAAAATTATAAAAATACTGCAAGAAAAAAAAATAAAATGAAAAATAAGATGTGACATTCCAACATGCGTTTTAGAATGGAAAAAACATGCTGACACAGCAAGTATGGATTGGTCATTCATTCTCGAAGCGGTGAACATGACAACGGTGTGCCTTAGGTTAGCAGGGTCAGGGTTGTCAACTAGGATTTAGAATTCTCGATAGTTTAAAGCTCTGACTTATTAGGCTAGAACCTGTTCGATAAGTATGTTAGACATATTCGATATAGCTAATTAGATTAATCTTCGACTTTGAAATTCACCACTAGAGTCAATGAAAATCACAAAAGTTTGAAATCTGAGGAAAATGAGAAATCTAGGTGTGAAATTTAAATTTGGCATCCATGATTACCATTAACGCGCCTTCGTGTCTGACACACTAGACTCATTCATAAATAGCAATATCCATCTCAGAGGCGTTTGAAGCAATAACAAGTATTGTGGTTATCTGGTAATCCTCAGACACATTTGGAAGAGTCAAAAATCTTGCAGCGCTGCAAAAACTGCATTGCACTATGAAGCAGCAAGTTCTGGCTGAAGTCGAGGGATTCATTTTATTGGACGTTTGAAAACTGGAGGAATAATAAACAGTTGACTTGATGATTTTGTCGCCATCTCTCAAAATGGGAACATTTGTTTCAATGAAGATACAAACGTATTGTGGACTGAAAAAAATTACTAGAGGGTCATCAGTGCTGGTTTTTCCTCACAAAGTTCCACTCCACTGTATTTCTCTCTTCGTCCTTTCATTTTCATGGTAATCTNGGGGGGGGGGGGGGATGTAGTGCCTAATTCTCCTCATAGCAATCTTGGCCCAGGTTGCTAAGAAATACTAAAAGAGCTAGTGACAATAGTAGAATTTCTAATTTATGCGATTCCAAAACATTTTGCCAGACAGCCGACTAAAAATCGCTTTCATCTGGGGGACCAAAATTAGTGGGAGGATGCTGGAATGAAGATATCGCAGCCGGTCACATTGTCTTTTTTTAGAGACAAAGGAGGGGGAGAAGAGAGAGCTTAATGTATAAATCAGTATCAATTAGCTCTCTGTGGTCGGTGGATAATGGGCCGCGTTGCCAAAGTGTCTTAATATAATGTATTTTCTGGTAGGTCGAAGAAAGTTACAATATTGCAAGCACATGGTAAGTTTTGATCTTCCAAGCTACTGCTAACAGGATTTTGACTTGAATATTCACTAAGTAACAAATTGAAAGGAAGTTGGCATATATAAGTGGCAATTTTTAATTTCACCGTTTCTTTCTCTTGAAAATAATCATTTCTTCAAAGCTGTATATCAGTGCTGGTATTTTAGTGCAAGGACGGTTTCCAACCCGATTTCCGCCATTCTGAGATATCGGGAGAAAACCGCAACCCTAACGATTCAAATGAAAATTGCAGTTTTCAGACCTACAAACAAGCTAGAAACTGTAGATAGATAGGGTGACCAAAATTGTGTTACAGGAGAGTTCGAAAACACCAATAACTCGTTTTTTCTTTAAGAAAAAGTATGAGAGCCATGCACCTTTTTGCTCAGAATAACTCATACAAAAAAGATTTTCCGGCTACTGTTGCGCAGCGGTGGGAAATCTTCAAATGATGCAGCCGTCTGTAGTTCTGTGCACATTTTTCACTAGGATCTAGGATTTTAGCAGCCAGGAGAGGACCTCTTAGTTCCTTATAGAAAAGTATCCTAACTAAGAAGTCGAGATATTGCCTAAACTTCTCTTCGAAGGAGAACTTGTTTGTTTACGAATTATCTTTTGCCATGTGTCCGATTGCGCATACGAGTAGATCATGTGTTTGCAGGAAGTTGCAGGGCCCAATTGCAATGTGGTGAAAATCAGGTAAAATCAGCAGTGGCGGGGCGTGAATGATCGAATATCGAGATTTCTCCATTTGAAGCTATGGTAGAGAATCGATTATTAAGGTGTTCGTTGCGAACACCGTGTGTATCGATCTTTTTCCATAGGTTTAAATGGCAGATCAATCGATATATCGCAAAGCACACCACGCCACTGATCGATTCAACAATCGAACTGCAGGTTCGCGTATTGTAACGATTTGGATTATAGTTAGACTTTTCCCAATCGGAGACTGTTGTGAATTAATAGAGAAATTAGGCTTATGGTGGTCGATATCTCGTCGTCTTTTGTTACTTACGTATTATTAAGGTGTCCACTGCGAACACCCTGTCTATCGATCCTTTCCCGTAGGTTTAAATGGCAAATCAATCGATAAATCGGAAAGCACGCCACGCCACTGAAAATCAGGTAAAATCAGGCAACCAGGTGACGGAGGTCCCACCACCACAGCGCACCACCACGCTGGCCACACCGCAGCGAGAGTGACTCCGCGCAGGAAGTGACAAATGATGGAAGCTAAGCTCTAGGTAGGATGATGATTAGAGGAAATGGCGTCATTCATTAACAGGCCCCTGGCCCCCGGCTCCGACTCGGCTTCATCGCTTGCTTTGTTTTTAATTGCCGGATTTTATGGATCCTAGTCCACCGTCGCGTCGCGGCTTTAACAATCCCCTCTGGATTTTTGTCAGCGGCCTCGCGACAGTTCACTCCTTGTCAGCACGCGGTGCCGTATCCAGCTTCCATTTAATCTGCCATTTAAATCTATAGACCGTATTCGATGACGGTTCGATGTATCGTTTGGTTCAAAACAATAGAACATAACCTCAAACCAAATTTTAAGGATTTAAGTTGGAAAAGCTGAAAATGAGAAATTTCCTGACAATTTCACTTTGCATTGGCATTTGGTACTCAAAAGGAATAAAAAATCTGTTACAAAAGATCCGTTCTCTCAGATTTCTGAATTTACTTTTGAGGCTATGTTTATGTTTTGAACCAATCGATATCGATACAATCTCACCCGTTTGATGTATCGAATACGATCTATAGGAAAGCCGCGATTATCAGGATGTTCGCAACGGATGACTAAATAATTGATTCATTGCCATAGCTTCGGGAAACTATCGATAGTTGATCATTCACGATTCATCACTGGCCCAGTCGTGGACAGGGACCCTCAGCGAGTAACTATAGATACGCCAATTCGTCGGCTCCCATAAAAAAGTACGTAACGCCCGTAACTTCATCCTAAAGCCGCATAAAGGATTCAAACCATCCTATTTCTTCGTACGATAATGTGACCGTGCAATCCCTACACCAAATTTTGCAGATTTTTGTGTGTGACCCGATGAAAAATGTCTGAAATCATCACTCGAGAATTCCACTGTCCGTGTGGAAATTCTGCAACTATGAAATATGATAACGATTTACGTTATTTCGTCTGGAAAATGACCGATCGGATGGCGATTATAAGAAAGGACCCAGGAGCAAAGACTCCTTTTGATTGCATTAAGCGCTTTATTTCTGGCGTATTCATATAAATGCCTCAGGACCGGATTTAGGGGGTGGCCCCATGGGCCGCGGCCTACGGCGGCAAATTTAGGAGGCGGCAAATGTTGTACAAATGTAGGTATCCAGAAAAAAATCTGATTTATGTAGAAACAAAAAATTACAAACGAGAAAAGGCGACAAAATCTCTCATTTCCTGAGAATTAAAGTATAGAAATTTCTAATTTGTCCGTCTTTCGGTGATACAAGAGACAACGCCTTTCATTAGTCTAGTTGAGAGAGAAACCAGACACGCATTTTGGCCTGGAGCGGCGCGGCGCAGAGAGCAATGATGACGAGGACTTGAGATGGAAAGGAGAAGCCCTCGGCGCGCCGGTCAGCATGACACACATATCAGCGCCTACAAGACTCCATGAATACTTCACGCATTGCGTCAAACGTAGTGCGGTCAGCAGCGGTCGGCGTGAAACGCATAGCGCCTACAAGACTGTAGGAATACCTCACGCATTGCGCCAAACACAGTGCGGTTGGTGCGATGGCGGAAATTAAAACCATTAAACCACATTCATGTTTATTCTTTTATAATTTTTTCGTTCTTTTCTTTAAAATGAAAGGCCTCGTCCACACAGATCCATTTTTGTGGAACTTAATTCTCGCGCAGAGTTCCATGAACATCTGCTAGTGTTTACAGGGCTTTCACAAAAAATGTGCCCAACACGACTTAACGCGTCTTATGCACCCCTCCTCTTCTGGCACGTTCTATTGATGGTCTGTATCGATGTTTCAAAACGAATGAGAAGAGGCGGCAAAATACAGGCGGTCCCTGGGCGGCACGTAGGTAAAGCCGGCCCTGAAATGCTGATCTAAGTGAAGAGCTCAATGGCACACGCGCCATTTTTAAAATGAGCCGAATCAAATTTTTTCATGCGCGATGCGGTCCAGTCCATTCATACATTGTTCATCTATATAGATGAATTTGTAGCAAGTACGTCGTTACTAAAATCAATTAAAACGAGGCTTTTTTTTCAATATGCGGCATCTAAATCGCCGAGCTATATTGATGAATCGATTACAAGCATGCTGAAATTAAGCAAGAAATAAGATCCTTTCCGATAAAGTCTCCTAAACGCCCCCTTCTTTTTTAATCAAAATAGGCGATACTCAGTAGCGATTCTCTGAAGTGGGATGGACCGATCATAATTCTGGTAGAGCTGACGGGAAGATTTGGTTATCAAATAGAACTTGCACTCGTAGTTCTGCGAATTAAAATCCTCCCCGTTGAAAGATCGCGAACTTGCAATAATTCTGTTTACCAGCAACTTTTTAAAATTTGCATGTGGCAGCGGCAAATTGAGGAAAGGAAAGAAAAAATGAAACAAGTACAGAGCGGGAACCATAGAGCCGCCCGATGCTTGTGCTCGACGGAGTGTAGCCTCCACTCTTGTCTGGAGGTCGTTCCCGTGTTAGTAAATAAAAGGATAAACGGGTTTGGTTAGTCTAGTCTAGCGACAAATTGAGGCTGCCAGTCTTCAGGTCAAAGTGCAGCCGAGTCGGCCACCCCCCCCCCCTTACAACCTGACACAGGCGGGGGCTTAGAGACGGGACGAGGAGGGGTGGATGAGATGCAACGACCGCGGATGGAGGCGTGTATTTAAGACATTGGCGAAATAATAAAAAATCAATGCGACCGTGTCAGGCAAGAACCTACTATGAGAACTCGCACGTTGCCAGATAAACTTCAATAACATATATATCTGCCAAAAAATAATGAGTTTATTCTCTCCCAAAATGTTCAAATACAATGCATTAAATTGCGGATTAAATCGTCGTGGAGAATTTTTGCAAGTTTTTTACGAAAAAAAATCACTTTTAATCGGAAGAGATGTGACAACGTTTAAAAGTATATACGGCGTTTTTCGTTAGCACACGGCAATGGAGTTATGCAGTCGCAGGCGACCGCGATCATATTCTACTCGGACATAAAAGACCTACTTCAATTGCAAGTCGAGCCTAGGTACCGATGCACTTGAATGCGATAAAGATGTTGGAACAGTGTGTGGGATAGGCGGTTTTATTAAACGGTGTCCATACACACATATATTGCTACTCGCCACGTTCACTTGTTTAATTAATACCACCCTATCACCAGCCCTTGCGCCTCTTAAGCGCATTAGCCGACGTAGATACTTGTCTACAGGATTAAGAAGCCGTAACAATTTATTTTTCTTTTTTCTCAGCTAGGCTTTTGTGACGTCATCAAATCACTGCGGTAACTAGTGCCGTGTACGTCCATGCATGAATTTCACTTGGCTAATGCAATTTGCGTTCCTCCCCTTGCTTTTTAATTAGCGCTCGTGGATTACGGTTGCACCGTGGCCCGGTGGCAGTCTGACCTACGTGATTGAATATGTCTAATGTCGAGCCGATTAGAAATCCGTGCAATCCCCAATGAGGTCTATTGTTTCATGTGTTTATTTTTATCTCATTTATCAAATTTGAAGATTCGGAAGGCCTGGTTTCCAGGACCATAGTATTGCTACACCAAGAATAATAAGAGCAAAAGTAACGAATTACTGAAAATATATTGCATGAGTGAGAACTCAGCATTCAGACATAGATCTGAATAGTCTCTACTGATCTATTGGAATCAGCCATCAATGGGCGGATTATTGAAATTGAAAAAAAAGCGGAATCAAAGAAGAAAAAATGAAAATAAAGTGCTTTTATTGGTGGATGCGGGTAGTTGCGATGGAAAAGGGAGGCAAGTAATAGACAAACTAACGGCAACTCACGAGAGACCCACTAGTTAATCCATCATTTTACCTCTTAGTCTATGACAACCATCCGTTTCAACCAATAGGATCGCTCCATGTTCTTAATGTCTTCTTTGTCTACCGCTTTGTCCATCGGTTCCAATAATCCCACCGCTAACCAGCGGGCTGATTATTTAAATTGATAGACAAAGTGATGGACAAAGAAGAAATAGGGAGTGAGGAGCGATCATATTGGTTGAAATGGGTGGTTCTAATAGACTAAGGAAGAAAGTGATGGACTAACTATGGGGTCTCTCGCGGGGGTTGCCGATAGGTATAGTCTGTTATCTTCCTCCTTCGTCCATTGCAACCACCCGCCACCACCAATGAGATTCCTCCATATCCCTTTTGTCTCCTATGTCTATAGCTTTGTCTATCAATTTCAATAATCGGCCCGCAGTCTGAGGCAAGATACATCATACTTTTTGGAGTTAGAGAGTTTCGGTGGCAAACTTGAAAAATATGTAAAAACTCCCCCGAAGCGGCGGCTAATCAAAATTTATGGTGTTCATATTCCGGGACGAAAATTTGTTTCCTATTCTCGTCTCAGCCTCAGCCTCAGCCTTTTCCCGGAGCTAAAACGAAGGCTACGAAGCCAATTAACCGAAGCGGAGCAGGGATTCTTGTAGCGAGCGCTATACATCCTCCGAGGGGCGAGGGATTGGGGGATGCCGGAGCATGCAACGAAAGCTAATCAAAATCTTCAATTACGCGTACGTCTTTATTTTTTCCGGCGCTGAATTTTCATAATTCCAAAAGGGGAGTAAGCAGAGAAAATACACTGACAGATAATAAAGAAATTTCCACCCTCCTTCTCACCCCTTTCCTCCTCGAGTAATGCGAGTCATGGAGAGGGAATCTTGGACGGGATACGAGGGGCTAAAAAAGAAGTAAAATGAAAGGAAAAGTGATTTACGCTTTAACAAGTAAAACTGTGTAATGAAAATAAATTTCCTTACGGAGGATAGTGAGTATTCATGCCATTACTGCATTTTTAACTGTTTCAACTTTAACTAGTACAAATTTCATGCAAAAGTATTATATTTACTAAAATTAATGTAGCATAGGAGAATATAAAAAAAGAACACATTTTTGAGGAGACCCGTAGGTGGATTCAAGGGGGGGGGGGAGACTGAAATGTTGGTTCCTAATTGTGAAATGTAGATCATTCTTCGAACAAGGTCATTCGTTCAAAAATTCAAAAGCTTAGGTGCAAGAGCAAGGTTGATCAGCTTCCGATCAGTGAATACTAGCGGGGTGATGCAGGCTGCACGAAAATCCGACAAAAGTTGGGAGTCACACACTACTTAACCCCAGTGACCATTCATCGGGGTTCGAACCCCGACGCGGGGGCCCCATAGCGGCGGCGTCTGCATCCAAGTGACTTCCTGCTCGTCCGGCTCAAAAGTGTGAACGCTCCGACTAATTATACAATGCAGAAAATGGTTATTAATTAATCCAAGGCTCCTTCTTTTTCATAGCCTCCATTATTCTTGCTCTAATCTCATTTTTTAATGATTCCTATCCGGTCTTTTGTAACAACGAAATGTTCCCGCCGACGCTTCCGAGACAGGTTGCGGCCTCTGTTTTTTCAGACAGCCCCCCCCCCCCCCCGGTCCTCAAACCTAGTCACAATTCGAACTCAATTATACACTGAACTTACTTACTTACTTATTTACTTACTTACTTATTTAAACTGAATACACGGGCATTTTAATACGGGCACCTATCTCTACAAGGAAATAAATAGCATTTATCGATAGCAAAAAGCCTGTGTCACACTATCAAAGCTAGCCATCAAAATTTCGAGGTCAGGCGTTGTGATTGGCTTATTCGATGACTTGGACCAATCACAGTTGACAACCATGACATTTCGATGGATCATTTTGAACTACGTATCTCCGTTTGTGACGTTGCAGACTTCCTGTCATACTTAAAATTTTCTTTGGAAAACTAGTCGACGTAATTTCTAAAAACTTTCTTGACTTTTCCCCTCTATCAGCAGAATATTGCGCGTGAATTATTGCAAGTTATACAGTTGGCTTTTTCCTCCTCGAAAAAATAAAACAGGAACGAACATTTCGAAACATCACAATGGAGATACGTGGTTTTGCACTTTGGCCATCGAGAAGTTGCTATTGAAAAGAGCAAAAAAAGATGGCTCCATTCTGCTGATCGGTTCATTTTTTATTAACTACTCAAACAATTACCGTCTCGTGGATACATTAAGGTTAGACTATTTTCGTGGTTAAGATAGGGCAAAAAGTCTCGGGGCTCTCCTTTCCACGAATTGAACCCCCCTTGCTCCCGAAGAAAATAATTTTTTACGATTTATATACACTTCTGCTCCTGAATAATGACTTCTACCCCCCATAAAAGTACCCGACTACGCAACTAACCGATATTCTCTGAGTCAAGCAGAACTTATTGCATTTGTTTATCTTCAAGAATGGACTATTAAAATACGATTCTCCGAAATGTGCGATTGACCCACTGAGTACTGACGTCAATTGGCAAAAAAAAAAAATTCGCCCACAGCTCTGAATAAACACGCATGGAGAGTCAGTGGCAAAGTTTGATCCACGATGGCCATTGTTCTATTTTCAAGAGGAAGACTGAAATCTTCAAATATGCTCGCTTCTTTTCGAATAATTCGTTAATGAAGCTGTCAGAGTGTAACCGACTTGAGAATAAACGGCTGATGAAACGGAGAGGTAGAAGCGGATGGAACCTCGCGAGAGGAGGAGGAAATTTGGGGTGAAAAGGGTGCAGAGAGGAAGAAAGCGAGACAGTATTTTTATAAGCTGTAATTAATCGTCGAAATGAAATGGGTTGCTGTGTCAGGTGTTGAAGGCTCTTATTATAAGTCGGAGGTGGAATCTTTTTATACAGAAGCGGAAACTTACTCGTCTTGCTATCTCGAGTAAAAATCGCAGATCGGCATGAAGTCTGCACTGGAGTTATGCTGTTTTACCTTTAGAGGGCAGTCCTTGCTCCACCCCTTGCTTACCTTTGCCTTAATTCATTACCGCCACCGCTTGGGCACCGCTGCCAACCCTATCTCGCGTTACCTTTCCTGCGCGGAGGAGGATGGGATTTTCGCCTGCAACTTATGCAACATTGCCAACACTACCGCTAGGTATCCACTCCCGACCTTTTTGTTTTACCGTATTTCCCTTCTGTTTGCCACCCCTCTCCTTCTGCCTTAGCTTCCTCTGCGCTAAGTCCCCTTTCTCCGGGGTTATTTTTCGCTTGTTCTGGTTTTCCGCTGCTCTCTTTAGGAGCTTTAATTGGAGAGCCCTTGTGGAATTATTCGTGGCAGATGCAATGAAACGCAGGTATGCTTGCCTCTCAAGTCGGCATAAATTCAAACACTCCGGAGATAAAATGCTCTTCAAGGCTCATCGCCTCTAATCGCAGATTTCTTAAAAGTACACTTTTTTGACCACGGTTGTTTTGAAGGAGGATTGCGGTGGGTGGTATGCATTTATCCTTCCGCTTTCTCATAATCAGTAGACAATGTTCTTGATAACTCACTCTGTGAACATTAATGACTGTTTTGCTAAAGCATTCCTAAATTTTACTGAAACCACGTCAAAATTATTGTAGATTTTCCTTATTCCAGCATTGGCCCGCACCTATTCTTCATAAACTTCCTAAATTTTTGTAGCGCCTTTATCAAAATTTTGAAAAAACATGTATAATTTTTAACCGGAGGCCATCTTATCCATCATTTTACCTAGTATTACTCATTGACCTTTTGGAAACTGATATTTGGTAACTGTTAATTTTAAATCTTTCTCGACATAACTCTAAAATATCGGATTCAGGTATGTTACTCTACGCTCAGAGGACGGTGACTGAAACAATGACATTTTTTTCTCATTACTGCAAAAATCATAATGTGTAATGCACCAGGTGTGGACTGTTAACGTTTTGCAACTTTTCTTTTAAAATTTGTTTTTTCTTTTGTATTCTTCTTTTGGCGGATACGTTAGACGCTTCGATATTTCTTGAAACATCATTTTCTTACTCCCGTTCTTCTCCCACGAATATCCGAAGTACGGTAATTATGACGTGGGGTCTGATCTCCGGATCTTAAAAATTCCGGATTTGCTGGAATTTTGCGGTTTGTGGGGGCCGGATCCGAGGGTCGTATGTGACATGCGGCACCGCTACGCGGGCGCGGATGGCGTCGCATCGGAAACCGTAAAAAATGAGCCCGTGGAGGGGGATGGAGGGGGTCGCGGCGTTTGGCGATATTTTCCTCGCAGTCATCCAGTCATCGCACTTATTGATTGCCCGGCCAAATTGAATTTCATCGAGGAGGAAACTCGAAACCCCACCAGCAGTGCCAACTCACTCTCCCAATTCCCTGCATTTGGACTAAATCGAAACCATCCCAACCCTTAACGCCTATTAATACCGCCTACACCGCAGTTAAACACATATTGAGGTATTGAACAAAATTTCACTTTAAAACCCGGACGCCTTACGTTTTATAAACTGTTTTTTTTTTTTTTTCGTTTTTTTTTTTTTAAACACCGCAAACGAGATACTTGGTTTGGGAGTTCGCGTGGTTGGGAGTAACCATTGTACTTCTTCTTTGTGGAGTTTTCTTCAAAGTTTAATGCACGAGAGGCAGTTTGGTACATTACTTTCAACTTGTTGTGAAATTCCGTTATTTTAAGGTTCATAATTAAAACCAATGACTCTTAAATCATTTTAATAATCTGAATCAAGTAAAAAGATTCTTGTAGATATCTGCGATAATTTTTAGCTAGAATATGTGTCTCCGTGATACAGAATTTTGAATGGGGCATCCCAGAGAGCTTCTGCAAAGAAAAACTAGCAAACTTTTGCATAACTTTCAGGGAGCCTTCAGCATAATAATTTGGCTTGCACTCAGAGAAAGTATCTTAAACTCATAATCGCTATAGTTTGGAGCGTCTTAAGCTTTGATAAAAGCACCCAAGTGTTCCCATCGGACACCGTATGGACTTGTATTTTTGGTGCCGCGAGTACGTAGCCGGATCGTGCCTAGGGACAATCTTCGCAACGTAGTATTTGAATCTTGGAAGTTGGATTTTAAACTAAATCCGGCATCAACGTCGAATTCATCCAGTAATCTATACCCGCGAGTGTGGAACGATCAAAGAGAGACTTGCCCCGATTTTCTTCGTATTAAAGCCGTGGGCGTCGCTAAAAAACAATGGCCGCGGGGCGTAAGGCGCTCCTAAAAAGGCCCTCGCCACCCCAAGCCGCCGCAGAATATTTTTAAAATCTTCGCCCCGTTCATATTAAGACGTAACTGTGCTCTGAAATGGACTCTATCGACCGTATAATCCAAGGCATTTCAGGGGTCCCGGACGAATCGACTTGGGTGGTTTTGTCGAGGGGTCCGCGAAATAACTGTCGCAGCCGCGGACCCGCGGAGAGGAGAACCTCTGTCGGAGAAAGCGAAATGTATAAGTAAAACGCATTAGTATTTTTATTTAATAATTTATCGCGGAGTTGCCGGAGAGGGGTGGCGGGGGAATGTGTTTGCGACCCCCCGCACCCTCGCCGCGGCGACCCCTCCCACTCGCCGCTTTCCAGAAAAAAGAGAATGAAAATCAATAAAGTCACTTAGACTTTTCCTCTCAGACGCCGGGAAGGAGGAACCTGGTTTGCATTTTTCCCTTTTCTTCCGCTGGCGCGGTCTTAATAAAAGAAAATAAACAGTGTCCCCGAGGAAATCTCTTCCCCGGTTGATAAAATCAAGGGTTAAAATTTTAAGTTATTTCCTCTTTTATTTTTTGTTTTGCTTCGTCGTCCTCTTGGTTGAGGGGTGCTAGTCAATGTGTATTTTCGCGCGGTGTCTCGACCACTCAGATGAGACAGGAATCACGGAGTTCGATTTGATATGATAGCACAATTGGAGGGAAAAATTCCTTTAAAGTTGATGACACAATACATTTGAGAAGATGATAATGTCTTTAACGAAATAGATAATCTCCTTTGTACGGAATTGGCATTCACTTTACTTTCAGCCTGATTGAGTTGGCGTTAAAACTTTGAACACTTTTTAACATTAGAAGTACAGCACTTGAAATTCATCATACACGTATGAAAATTGAGGACACCTTAAGAAATATAGAATGTTGCTTAGATTCTGCTCCTCACCGAGGAATAATCCACGCAACGTTGCCTATGGCGTTCTCTATTTACCTATACGCTGGAGAAAGCAGTGCTTCTTCATCAGACATTTTGGATTCAACTATTAATTTCCGTACCGGTCATTTTCATCATGACTTGAACAGGGAAACAGGGCTAGCCTAAAAATTTTCAAGTTGAAGTACTTTACCTCGTTAAGGACGCCGATCAGCAGGCTGATTATTGACTTGTATGAATAAAGATAGACAAAGAAGACGAACCGAGAATGGAGCGATCCTATTAGTTGAAACGGATGATTCCTATAGATCAAGGGGAGAACTCGGAACTTAGACTGGTCTCTCTTGGGTTGCCGTTAGTTAATCGATTATTTACTTCCTTTGTTCATTGTAACCACGCAATTTTGCAGGATAGCTCTATTTTCCCTTTGTCTTTTTCGTCTATCGATTTGTCTATCAATTTCAATAATCTGCCTGCAGTGGCGATTCTCGCTATTTTGGCGCTACCCCTTTTTTCAAAGTCAAATGTACGTCGAATAAACGATTCTCTGCGAGGCAGCCCGTTCATATCGATAGATTTAATGGACTTTAAAGGAGGCAACCAAGTGTCGCCAACTTGCAACAATACCAATGACTCGACACGCGAGCCCTGGAAAACATGAAGTTATGCGGCTCCAAGGGCTCATATTGAGATTTACTTAATCCTTTGAGACAGCTGAGCGACGAACCGTATGCAAAGAGAGCGGCTGTCGCGGAGATTTTTTCGCACACTCCCAAGTCACGTCACAGATGCATGTGCATCGGCCCCAGTTGCATCTACACACGAATAGCATTGACCGGTATCGTAACGGGAATCGTCGCTAATTTTTTTTCGCCCCCCCCCCCCCCCCCCGCGGGCTTTGCCGCGCTCCATTCATGACCTTCTGGAGTTGGACAGCTTATATCATCCGTCCTGGCTGCTCGAGACCGGTGACACGGTAATAAGCGAGCGGGGCAAAGAACGAGGAAGGGGAGGGGCGGGTAGGAAATGAATGTTTAAAACCTCTCTTGGGCCTATCAATTTCTCTCACTTAACCGGCCGTTAAAAAAAAACTTAAAATGAAGCCACCGCATTAAGAGCCCACTGGACGCGCGAGACGGGATAATAAGACCGTGCGGAATTGGACTACATTCTGCATTGAGGAACTACTGCCTCTAGCTTACCCACAAAAACACCCGCCGGCATGGGGAGACTGATGGTGACCACGTTGTTTCTGAAATAAGGCAGAGGTAGTAGTTCCTGAGACCGAGGCGTTGCATGCATGGCTTTGCAGTTAGGTTTGGTGAAAAACCAAAGAAAATTCAACTTAAACGGTAGGTTTTACAGCCAGGATTTTGAAACATTACCGAAAACAGTTGAATACACCTCATACACCTCTGTTTTGAACATTCTTCTAGAATGAGTGAATGGCTCTTCCTGAAGGACTCTAACAGAATTCTACTAAGGTTGAGGGTACCTTCATTTTTATGCGATACTTTGCGCTTTACGCAGGAGTTAGTTTAGTTGCCTAACCGACCCACCCGGGAGCGAACGGGAAGAAACATTGATAAACCGCTACAGCTATGAACAAACCGAGTGAACATTTCCTAAATGCTGCAAGCAACTATTATTGCTCCTAGGCTGCTCAAATTGCCTATTGGGATATTGAAGGCAAACTGATCGGAGCGAGTGAGAAGTGAGTGGAGTATCAACCCACTAATGCCACGAATGAAGAAGAGCTCACTAATTTGAAATTTAAGTGTTTTTCGAGTATTTTAAATGCATGCAAGAATTACAAATGCATCAAAAATATCTCAATGAACGCAAAACTGACCCATTCATTTAAAAAAAAGGAAAAGTTTGTTTTTAAAATTTTTGGCCACCACAAAAAAAATTGGATGAGGCTATTCGTCGGTACGGTACCGACGGATAAATGGCTATTCGTCGGTACCGTACCGATGAATAAATGGCTATTCGTCGGTACCGTACCGATGAATAAATGGCTATTCGTCGGTACCGCTTCGGCGACATTAATTAATAAAAATGTGTTGTCAAGCCTTGGTCCGAATGGACAAGCAAACGCCATCTATGGTGCTCTGCTGTAATGGACCACTAGACAAGGTACGAATTTAAGCCATCTGATACATGTTTCTTAACCAGAATTTTACGTGAAACACGATTCTTACAACGAAAATTACTGAAACCAACTTTTAACGAAGATATTAACGTTTTTATTACACATTGGTTACGAGAAATTTGAACTGCCGCTCACAAGAAACTCAAAGCTCTACGTGAGTCAAATCGCGCAATACAACGGTTTCAGCAAGTTTCTCAATCGAGCAATGTTCATTTCCCACCATGTATTGTTCAAACTTTAAGCACAGTAGTACATTTCAGTATTATGTGAGAGTATTAAATACATAAATTAAATTTGGAGAATATTTCTTTACAACTCGTGTTGGGTTTTTTTTTCCATCTTTCACCCAATTTTTAGCTCTTAACTTCCACAAAAATATTATAAAGAAATCATATCTTTAATATAATTTACGTACTAAAATCAAAGTACGGTACCTACAAATAGCTATTTATTCATCGGTGCGGTACCGACGAATAGCTATTTATTCATCGGTACGGTACCGACGAATAGCTATTTATTCATCGGTACGGTACCGACGAATAGCCATTTATCCGTCGGTACCGTACCGACGAATAGCCACTTCGAAAAAAATTATCAATCAAATGCGTGGGGACTTAAGGGAATTAGATTGAGAGGAGGAAGCGAATGTTTGAAAAACGGTTATAAGGACATATTCATACTCAGATACGTACAAATGAATTAAACAAGGAATCATGAAGCACGCAAGTCCAACTCCCACGCACTTAGTTCAATTTGCCTTCATTCATTTACACGTGTCTCCCTCCAGCATGAATTTGTTCGCTGCGCCCGGAGACAAAAGCGTGGGTGGAAAATGCATGAATGGAGCGAAAAGCGCGGGAAATTCCGAGGAGTGCGTAAAAGTTGAAGAGGGGGGGCTGCTCCCAATTAGCTGTCTGAGTTTAATGAATGGAAGCAACAGGTTGGAGCTGTGAATGGGGTTAAAGCGGGGCTCTGTTTCTCGCTGGTAATCTGCTTCCTCTTCAAGGAATACTAATTACTTAATTATTTCGGAAGGGCGACGCAAACGAGACGCCACCGAGCGCCCCTCCCTTGCCCCCCCCCTCTCATTGACGGGGATGCTCCGCGTTGAGCAGCCTTTTAACAGGATCTTCCTCCGTTGAGTGAAAACGTCAGCGTTTAATTACTCCTTTTCACGGCGGAGGGGATGTCCGGCGTTGCCTATTAATGGTGTGAATTTAAATCGAGTACAATTTAAGGGGTTGACTATACCGATATGGTGACCATTTTATTGTTTTGTCGTTTGTTTAGGAATATGAGAAAACCATGTGTGCATTTTCAAAGATTCCAATCTTTTTTATCTACGCTATTATTTAAAATTCAGAATTTTTACCGCATCTCGCGGAATAGTGCACAGCTTTTTCCACATGACACTTTTCCACATATGCTTCTCTTTTCTAGGAATCTAATTTTGATGGAGGAACTTTAGGTGCTCAAACAATCTTTTTTATTAGATAAAGATAAAATAAAAATTCAAGTCAGTAAGAAAAATATTACACATCACAGCTCATATTACGGGGTTATTGTACGTTTAACTAAAATATGCAATACACACACTTCGAACTTTAATCCTAATTACATCAGCTTTATTAATAATTTACTTTTTATATGTGTTTCAACAGACTGTCAATAGGCTTATTAAAAACCTGTGGTCTCTCCTTTTATTTTTCAAATATTACCCCGCAATTATTTCGAAAGCTTTTTGATGAAAGATATGACATTTTTTTGAGGGTGCAACTACATATTTTGAGCGATAAACTTTTATCCTACTACCACTAAACATCGCACCTCCGAAATAGAAACATGTTATATCGAGGTGATTTTAAAATTGTCTGTCCAATTGGCAGCGCTGCTTCACACCCGCATTGCTCTAATTGTTTCTCCTAATTGCATTATTAACTGTTTTAAATACCTCTCAAGTGCTTCGTCTTACTTGATCCCTGGCTCTGATATCCATTCCGGAAGTTCTCGCTTACTCTTCGCCGTCCCTCCAGAATATCAAAGGGATAAGGATCAGCGGACGTAGGTACTCAATTCCTTGAGCTGGTGAAGAACTGTGAATCACCCAGCTATCGGTAATTTCATTTGAAGTTATCACAAAGAATCAATCGTGAAGGTGTTCATTGCAAATATTCTGACAATTTAATGGCCGCTGGATCACTTTTAACCTTGATCTCCATGTAAACACCCAAAGGTTTAAATGGCCTTAGATGCTAAGGCACCGCTTTAAAATAAACTTATCTTACTACTACTACTTCCTATAGGGGCAGATGGAAGGTATACTTTTTTGTGGTGATTCTCGGCATCCTCAAGTCATTCATGCTTTACAACTCCCTATTTCTAGCCTTATAGTCAAATCTGAAGTCACAGAGAGGAACGATTCTAGGGTGGAGAATGTCACCTTCTGATAATTAGCATTAAGGAGAAGCAATAAAGGGTTGTCTCTGTGGCACGCGCTGGGAGCCCATCCCCGCGTATGCAAAATAGCCCATTCGCACGTCGTTTGCTGGCAGACGACCCGCCAATTTGAGGGTACATGCAAATCAAAGGGGTAGAGGTGATCGCAAGCATGAAGAGGCCCTCCCAGATTAGGTGGTCGAGGCATGCGCAATGAGAGGGCCCACCGAGGGCCTCCCCGGCCGAAAAAGACAACTTGGCTGATAAACATGCACGGAAAATAAATAAACGCAGGTCGGAGTGGCGCACGTTCTTCGGGACAGCCTCCCTCTGAGGTCTCCCCCTCCTCCAGAAGGACCTCCTTCTCAAGTATTACGGTGGCAAGTTTAACGAAGGCAAAAATATTCAGAGTGTGCTTTTCGAATGCAAATACGTCGCTCCTCGAGAGACTCGCGGCTGTGCTGAGGAAAAACATCTTATGAGCCTTGGAACGTTGTCAGTAATTTTTACAGTAGCTTACAAACCCCCTTAAAACTTCTGGTTTTTTTCCTTATGGAAAACTTTAAGAGGATTTTATTCACAATTTTTTCTGGTATACCTGTAGATTCCAAGAAAAAAAATCTTCATGATTATGGCTCAAAATAATTTTTTAAAGTGATAATTTGGCAACGTTCGAGGGTTCATACGACGTTCTTCGCATGGCATAGCACGTGTAGAACCGCGACGATCAATATTTAATCAACCGATTGATAATTTGACGGATTTTAACGCTTTCTGCCGACTTAAGCTGATTAAAGTTGGATGCTCCGTTTTAAAATTTGTTTTTATTTTCGGCTTCTCGGTGGTAGCCCGGACTAAAGGGTCTTTTCGTAGAATTGTGATCAAATTCCACCGGCTCGGCTTTGAGTTAAATTGAGAGTAAATAGTGCGAGGAGATTAGGAACGCCGGTGCGTTGAATGTGTTTGGTAATTTGAATCGTTATTTATTGGACTTTAGAGCCTGACGAAAGATGTCGAAATGTGAATCATCGTGGTTTTATTGCAAAAGCGTTCGGCGAGAAATCGTCCACACTCACGGGGCAGGATGAAATTTTGATGAATTTTAATTTTTTTTTTTTCAATCTCGGAATGGAGAAAGAAATCGAATTTTTGGTGAAGTAGAGAATTGGAATACATTTTAGTGGTCGTGAAGACTATGATCAAGTTTTGCGGGACAAGACTGATGAAGAAGCTCCAGGTATTTTATCAATGTATTTTTCATAATCTATTACACCCAGACTATGATTATAATTTATATGTGGTTTTAATGCATTTTTTTATTTGCTCATTTAGTGGGAGTCAGTGACTGTCTCATTTTCTATCGAGAGAAAGCGAAAAAGATAGCTCCGTCAACGGCAATAAGTTTGTCAAAGTAGCTAAATTTGTCTTTACTAGTTGGGAAAAATTTTGATCGATGGAAGGAAAATTCAACTACAGACGGTATGACCACTCATGAGTGCTTTTAAAACCGGAAGGATGAAGCATGGAATGCAAAGAATATGAGTAAAGCCCATTCCATAGAATACGCTTGAAAAAATAGGATACCGAGGCTTGTTTCTTACATCATCCCTTGCATGAAGTTCTTCAGTGTCTTTTTCAATATAATTTCTCAACTCGAAGTTTCTTCTACTGGCTTCACATAAGCATCACTGACGTCGCTGAGTTAAGGACGATCAGTTATAATCATTGAGACAATCAGTTTAATACTGAAGATAGCATAGTGGAGATTCCGAGTCAGCACAAGTTAGCTTTTTACCGGACGTTTCCCGGGGGTGCGAACAAAATTACCTTAGGTTGATAAAGAAAACCTAAAAGGAGTCCTCCGTCGGCAACCTTGCTCATCGACCTGAAGGCGTAATGAAAGACGGCGAGAAAGAGAGCCGACATCCGAATGCGTCTCCTCTCTCTCTCGCTTCACACCCCTCTTCCGGCATTAGTATTTATATTCTTTTATATTTTTTTCTTATTATTATTAATAACCTTTCAATTTGATTATAGCTTTGTGTGTATTTCAATAATCACCTCGTTGCTTGGCCCCCTCCCTTTTTCGATTACCCCCCCCCCCCCTTCCCGTTCGCGTCGGGTCGCGGTCGCTTTTAGCGTTGCGTCCCTGTGATAGGTCGATCGGAAATATTGATTAACTACCGCTGCCGGCGCACCGAATCATCAAGAGGATTTGTCATTTCTGCCATAACTAAGGCGAGTAATAATAGATTAAAAATTCGTTTACCGCTTTTGCCCAATCAATACGCGGCGATGTTACTACGGATTGACTCCGTTCCCATCGCGCGGCAAGCCCTGCCCCCAGTCCCTCCCCCTCCCTTCCTTTCAACCCTTTTCTTCGTCCACCCTGAAGGGGAGGGGGGTGAAATCGCTGGGACAAGCCATGTAATTAGCCGTAAGAGGCAATACTGCACACACAGTTTAGGACCGGTGTCGATGAAGATTTGATAAGTGTACCCCGTGACAAGTAACTTGTAATTGATCATCTTTTGAATAATGAGGGCTTGTATGATTTGCCCTTTGTAGAGTATTTTAAAACTCTAATTAAGTTTAACTCTTAGGACTACAGCGGTAAAATTGCGGAAGTCCGAGGTTCATGATCGAGTACCGTTATGACAAAACGTCCGTATTTTTTTTCTTCGTCTTCTTTAAATGAGACGAAATCTGCTAAAGGGCAACTAGACAGTTGCAACAACCAAAATCTCGTCGGGGTAGAGGAAATTCCAGCTGTCTTTAAGAGAAATCCAATGAAAGAAATATCAACAAGACCCGCCTAATGCTCCGGGAAATTTGTTTTTCGTAGGGAAAGATTGTTCCTTTAATCTGCCATTAAAAAAATTCGTCCAGAAGTAATAATCCATCCTCTATAGCTGGAAGCATATATTTATAGCTACATTGAATGTTTTGAAAAAAGACCTTTGTGCAATCGTGCAGTACTGCTGACATATGTCGGGAAATGATTTTTGCACAAATTAGGAAGTAACGAACTTGGAATGGAGAGGACTCGCATACAATCCATCGAAGGTTCCAAAACCACTTGATCTCAGTCAAGCACTTTTGTCACATCTGCAAAATATCAATGGAAAGAGTGCTATATGCTCAAAGCCACGGCCGAGGCTATCTCCCTTTGAATTTTCCATCATGCAGGAATTCTTATGCACAATTTGTCATTTCTCTTACAGAAGAACGCAACTACATTTCAATGTTGCCAAATTTTCCCGCGCAAATTTCATTTTCATTGAGAGACTTTTAGAATTTTTTTGCTGAAAATTGCAAAATTTTTTCTCCTCATCACATGCAAAAATCAGACAAATTTTCAACCAAATTATGCGGGTTTACTCTCGTAAAAAATTGAATTGTTTGGGCCAATTTTGCAACCTTAGAATAGAGTTACGTACTTTCGTGCTGCAGTAACAAATTACCCCAAACTCCGCCACCCTTACGATTGAAGTTAACCCAAATTCATCTGTTGAAGGTAGAGTCCCTTTATACCCAGAGTTACGACAACTCACTTTTGGTTGGGCCAGGATTGGGCTGAAAGTGGCCTAAAAAAAAATCCAATTCTGATTGGTTCTCGCTCATGGAGGCCGAAACTAGTCCACCAAGATGGCGGTACCTCGTATGTGAACAAGAATAATGAAAATATTACCTAATTGTGGTTTATCAAGAGTAAATTGTTATTGCCATCGGTCCAAAATGAAAATAGATTAAGAAATTATTCACAAACCAATCTCATTTTCTTTTTAATTGATCAATTTGTTGATGTTGTTGTTTCTGTGTGACGGACATCGCAGGATTCCTGATCCTTATCCCCCAATATCGTTCGTTTGAGTGCACTAGTTTCGGCCTCCATGGCCAGCCAAGGTCGGCTGCCAGTCAGCTGATAATCGAGTTGTCGTTACTCTGGGTATAAAGGGACTCTAGTTGAAGGGGCAGACTTTTTAGAAGAAAAAAGGGCCATGCAGATATACATGACTAGATCTCTCAACGCTATCGTGTTTTCATTTGTCGCGCCGGGAATCTATGACGTGGCAACTGGCGACTGGTTAAATTGTCAAAGCGTGACGCGGGAATACAAAGAGAAATCAAGGCAAGGTGTCTCTAAAGTGCGAATGCAGCTATAATTGGTGATAATCAGAGGGCACATTTTCCCTTTGTTCTTCCAGCTCTCTCTTCTTCGCACCTCGCCTCGCTCCATCCTCCCCGACTCGGGCTCAGGATATTCGGATAAAACTTAATAACCGGCAAAATCAAATTATTTTTTAATTTTTATTTCGCTCTTTAATGGAGGGGCCCGAGTAATTACGGCCGTGTGCCGGTCGCGCCGTCGTCGGCCTGCGGTCTAGAGACGAATCCTGCCGTCCTGAGGAAGAACCCCTTATGAACATTCGATAGTTGCCAAATGTCCTTCGATAAAATGTTTATTTTTGAGGAAAGCTATGAATATTTTTCCCTGAAATATTCAGGACTTTTAGGTGAAATTATGAAAAAAATTATCTAAAAAATCGGAAGAAAAATATTCATAAGTTTACCAGGGGATACTTGTTTTATCAAAGGCAATTTGGCAACGCCTGAAGGCTCATACGGCGTTCTTCCTTAGCACGGCAGAATTGTTGTAACGTTCGACTAAGTTTTAAAGTCGCTGCCTGAACGGGTTAACAGCGAATCTTCCGAGTCATTATCCGTCGCGGCAAAACCGCTGGTATCCTAGAACTGAACAACGATAACTATGGATCCGAGATGACAAAAATCACGTATAAACGAGGCTTACTCCATCGCAGTTGAGATGTTTTTGCTCGTGTTCCCTCGTGCTGCGTGCATCTTATTGCTTCCAGGGACTAACTCGCTTCTATTGTCATAAAACTGAATTATCAGCGCAAATCGGAAAATGGCTGGGTATCTGGAAGTTAGTGCTGCGACTTACAATTAGTACATTCACGGCAACGGGCAACAGGCTAATCATTGAAGTTGATAGACATAGCTATGGACGAAGAAGGCTAAAGGAAAATGGAACGATCCTGTTGGTTGAAGTGAGTAGTTGCAATAGACAAAAACGGGTAAGTAATAGACTCAGTAACGGTGATGCAATCCACAAAAGAGTATCATTTTCCCCTTACAATTAATCTTTAATACCCACACACTTGAACCATCAGAATCGCTTCATTTTACCTTCGTCTTCTTCCTTTGATGGCTTCTTTTTTTTATACATGAGCTTCAATAAACAGCACACTGTCCCTTGAAAAAAAGCTATCTCAGTACTACGCTCCCCGAGCAGATTATTACTTTGCGAAAATATCTATTGCATCATGAAGATAACAATTTCTTTTTCGACAAAAATCCAGAAAAAAGATTACTCCACAACCAGGATGCCAATTTTTTGGGAGGAATCAATTAATAAATTAATATTATTCTGCGAAAAAAGAACCAGGAGCATATCAATGTTGCTGAACAATTCCTTTTACCTTTCATATAAAATTGATCGTCTAAACAAGTTTTATCTTTACTCCCAATGAAATATACATTCAAGAGGAAAATTACCTTTGCAATTTTAATTGTTGCGTGAGTTCAGCAATTTCACTGCAAATAATGTAATTTGCATAATCCTAGCAACACTGGACTGCTATTGGTTCCTTTTTGAAAAATGCAATCTAAGTATGGCTGTATTTATAGCTGCATTATAATACTCAGAAAATGTCACCTGCATGTGGCAATAATGCCAAAGAACAATTATGGATTTATTTGTTATAGTTGAGGCTCTGTCGCAAAACGACTTCGCTCTGACAAGTCATTAAAGTTTGGTGACTCGCCGATGTGGAAGTTGGGTAAGGAAGTAAATTAATAAGAGCCGATGTTGAATAATGGGAGGGTTGGGTCGAGGAAATAGTTTGTTCTGTTTGATTGGTCGGAGCCCATCGGTGTGGCCGCAAACAATAATTTCGACACAAAACGCATGGAAACTTGCTCAACTGTGAAGGTTTACCCGAACGTGCTCATGCACCTGCACGAATGATGGCTGACAGTATGTATCTCCTCTATGATAATTAAACTGCAAACGCGGCACTAGTCGTAGAGCCCAAAAAAATTAATGCAAGAACAAATGAAGAGCAGAAAAAACCTGGTAAGCGACATCAGTATAGACGTATTCCTGTCAAACGGAACTATGTGCATTGAGACGTGAACCCCAAGCCCCATAAGAGTGTATGCATAACAGGGCATTCGTCATAATGCACATGGTTCCGTTTGGCAGAAATACGTCCAGTTGTGCTAATATTCGTTGTTTCCTGGACGGAAGAACGTATCTTCATTTGAAGATTGCAAAACCGATTCTAAAAATACAATGCACAGTCAAAAATATTCCTGCGCAATTTGTGTCCTTGATGTCTCTGATTTTTTCATTAAATCATAAGAAGAATCTGTGAAATTTTTAGTTACAAATACCCACGATTATCTCGAAAGAAATGCAATTTGCGAGGGAAAATGTGGCAACATTGAAATCGAGTTACGTCATGTAACCACACATAACCTCTCGGAATTTTGATATTTTTGATGTTTCAAATATTCCGAGTGAGATTTTGGTCAGTGATGGCACTGTTGGTTTTTAGCTTCCCATTCCAACTAATGAACCATTCTGAGGCTATTCTGCAACTTCTGCGTTATCTTGTTCGAAGATTAATATTTGGATTGAATTTTTCAATTTGGAACTATAATTTCTGGCTCAGTTTAGAAGCAACGTATGTACCATTAGTTTCCCTATGCACATAAGTGTTTATCAAATGAGCCAGAAATTATAGTTCCGAATTGCAAAATGTGGTCTATTTCTAGGTTAGAAAATAGAAGAAAAATCTAACTCGCATTGTTGGAAGGCGTAATGAGATTTATAATCCAGCTAAGCTCATTACAGTGAACGCCCAAGTTCAAGGTGAGTCTTTTGTCACCATCCTCCGATACTTGGCACCAAAATCCAAGTGGGTGCGCGTCAACAAAGACAAAATATCAAAACTCCTTCCTACGCCGTGATTAACGCGACGAATAAATGATGAGAGGAAATGAAGAGTGTCAAACGGAAACAAACTACTTGCGTCAGGCTAGGAGCCCTGGAAAGAGCGACTTTGCAGGCGATTGAAGGATCATGCTAAAACGCAGATAGCGTTCTCTCGTTATGATTCTGATATGCCGCGATGTCGAAGATAATTCAAACCGAAGACGCGTAACGCGGAGCGATGACGTCTTATTGTATACATTGAAAAAAAAAAAAAAAATAAAGAAAAAATAAAGTAAAAAAGGGAAAGAGGGATTTGAGAGGGTGGGTGGTCGATGGAGGAAGATGCTAGCTTCGACAGGGCTCCGTTGAATATCAATGAAAACTGCATGTTTGTTTGTCGGTTGGCGGCAATGTTGCCAATCGTGAGAAATTTTCAATCTTTACTCGATAGCCTGTGTCACACTATCAAAATACCCCATCAAAATGTCGAGGTCAAGTGCTGTGATTGGTCCAAGTCATCGAATGAACCAATCACAACACCTGATTTTGATATTTTGATGGAGTATTTTGATAGTGTGACACAGGCTACTGTGTTCAGGATCAACTTTAAGGTCAAGTGCTGTGATTGGTCCAAGTCATCGAATAAACCAATCACAACACCTGATTTTGATATTTTGATGGACTATTCTGATAGTGTGACACAGGCTACTGTGCCCAGGATCAACTTTGAGGTGCATCATAGTGCAGAATCTGATTCACTGAATGGATGTTCGTTTCCAGAAGGAAACAGGTCTAAAAATCAGATCTGTTTCGTCAGGTACAAGACCAATGAAGAATTGTAAGGTGCGAAGGATCCTGGAGCTATTTTTGTATTCATAGATTCACATTTTTACAAATTATATTTATTTTTTGTTGCCACACTAAAAATTTTATTTTAACCACTGAAACGTATTTCTGTTTCACTCAGTTTTACTTAAGGCTTAGAGTTCACAACCATAATCTGTACAGATTTGATTGCGTCAATCCCTCATTCAAGGAGACATTGGGAGGGTGATATATTTGAAAAATAGGCAACATTGTCGTGAGTGTTCCCCCGGTTACTCCAAAGACTACAGCTATGCGCTTTAACTGAGCTCGAGCCTAGCATAACAATTACCCCACGTGTCTAATTTATAGAATGAATCTCGTAATAAGTTAGTGTGTACTATCATGTTGAAAATTCATCACACCATATACTTTACATCGCTTAAACAAAGGCGGAAAAAACAGCATTACAGCAGTTTAAAAATCCAAAAACACTACGACAAAACACAAAAGCTCTCGGGTGAAGAAACAAAGCACACAAAGAGAGAAAAAGGGGTTGATTGGATTTCGGATAGCCTGGGGAGAGGTTGATGACATGAGTGGGCACATGCATTTTTCCATCGATTTTCTGGAAAATGGGGTGGCTTAATGAGAAAAACTTCATACTTCAGAAAGTGTTCAAAATTATAATTCATGCTGAACTACGGCAAAACAAGGGACATTACGGCCCGTTCTTCAACTTTGGAATTGTGGTTTTTGCAGGAATATTGCTACGCTACACATTGTGCCCCACGATGCGATGCGAAGAAATCGGAAACTGCCGACAGCTTCTTTTTCCTATGCAAGGAACGTATGAAAAATGGAAGCGGAGCCTAGATCATAGTCAACGGCCGCTTGCTTTAGCATGCTGGCGGAATGTTTACGGTTAACAACGTGAGCGGGTGAGCCTGATGTCTCTTTCACGCAGAGCGAACCTGATGAGACGTTACAAATAGATTAGAGACGCGACGAGACACAGCGCCTATAAAAATGCGTCAAAATATACTTGGAATTTAAAATCGCGGGATTTATGTATGGAGCAGGCTAGACGATGCCTAATCGCGTCGAGTTTCGCGAAAATCCAACGTCAAACGCGGTGACTGCGCGAGATTTGGCAACTGGAGGCACGGCATCCCATTTATCCCGTGTCTTCCTCGACAGCGGTGGGGGCAGATAGATCGAAGAAATGGGCAGTTTATTTTAATTTTTGAAAATTTGGAAAGGAAATGATGCCTGATCTCCAGACAATGCAAATAGAGGTCGTACGCGAGGACGATAGGACACCTGCAGGCTCGACTCGGGAAGAACATCGTATCGTCACGGGAACTCTGTAGCATTTACGCGGTTTTTCCTAAGCGCTTCATTGTGCGGGAGCGGAGCGTGGGGACTTTCGGAGGAAACAAATGAAAACGCTTAGCGTATTGAAATGCCATTAATAGATTTATTCGAATTATAGAAAGATTTTGTCAAGGTTAAAATATGAAAATCGTATTCACCCATAAATGAATACGTAAAACAAAGGTGTTCGTCGAGGGATTCGTAGAAACCGATGCGATATGGCAAAGTAACGAGAGTGTATTAAAGTTTTTCTATGAGTTTAGTTTTATTCGTGAGATCTTTCCATAAAGACCTTTATGGTTTGTTTTTGAGGGTCTAAACCTTTGAGGAAAAAATGGAAAAGAGGTGACTCTTTTCACCCATACCATCGTGTTGAACAACAAAATCTATGTATATAAAACTTAGGTGCATGGAAAATCCATCAAAAATTAAAGGATAAACAAATAAAGATAATTTAATGATATTTACATATGTTTCATTTTTTCAGGGGAATTTTATCTAAAATTTTCACAGGAAGTTTCCGGAAAATGTTCAGGGAGGGTTTGAAAAAAATCAAACGAGATTATTTGTAGAAATGATGTTGTCGTCATTCTGCAGAGTAAAATAATTGAGCTTTCGTAAACATTTTAAATATGCTTTTGATGACACCTTTCAATAACTTATGTGGGTGCATGTGACCAATTGTGGATGAAAGTGATGATGAAGTACACGGCAACCGTGAACACAGAAACAATCACTCGACCAGAAGGTGTTTTGAACCGCCAGATATTATAAAGTCAAAAGCCTTCGGGGGTTGATATACAATTTGGCTTCAAGTAAACAACTGCCAAAGGATAAAAAAAAAAAAAAATTGTGGAGGATAAATAATAAGTCCTCGCCTCCTGATTTCAGGATACGGACCCAGAAAATATCATTAACAGATGCTCTGTCACTTTGACTGTTTACTGGAGGAGGATGTATCATGATAGGTGCATTTTATTAGGTACAGTTGAAACACCTCACAAACAATGCATATCTTAACAACGTTGAGTTTTTGCCCAGCACCGGCAACGCTGCCAATATTCACAGGAACCAGTATGTACAGCTTCATACACTCATATCGTAATAGTCACAAGCAAGAAATGAACTACATCTTCCCGTCAACACCACGAGCTAGGATCATAATTACGGCAACTGCAAGACAACAATGATAAGTGCAGCAACATAAGCATTACGTATAATACAGCCTCTAAATCGCCCCTCTATTTCTTCTCTAATATTTTAATATGCTTGTGATGCTTGTGCCTTGCTTAATTTCACTGACCTTTGAGTTTGAGATGATTCCCATTGCTTGATATTGGTCATATACTGAAAAGGGAAATAAAAGACAAATGTAGCATACTGTCAAAAAGTACACGAATAACACTTACCAAAATTGATAGAGAAAAATGCACCCGTCACCATATTCATGAGTATCACATCACGAAGAAATTAAAACTTCGATTTAAATAGCATACTAAAGTTTTTGGTCCAGATGATCAAATTTTTAGGTCATGAAACCCGAACTTTAGTTCATATAACCTAAATTTTGTCGGCTATCCTTGGACTAGTCTAGATCTCCACCGAAATCTTCGGTTTTCTGAATCGAACTTTGGTTTGTTTAGCCGAAAAGTCGATTTACTTGGCCGAAAACTTTGGGGCGCCAAAAGAATGGAAGTTTGGTCCTTGTAATCGAAGTTTTTTTCTCCGTGTATAATCTTGGGATCTCTCGCGAGACGGGAAGTAAGCAGCATGTTGCAAATCAGAGGAACTCTCGCCTGCGTTTTTCAAATCGGAGGGAAAAAAATGACTACCGTACTCATGAATGATAGCGGATTAATTTTGATCTATCAACCTTGAGACTAAAATTTGAAACGCACAAGAACTCTTAAAAATACTTCCACAAGAATCTGGGGTCAAAATTTGTCTGATGCAATGGAAAATAATGTACAAAAGTGTTTAATATTATACTGCTTTACAGAGAATGACCCAGCTCATGAAGAATTGGAAGGTTACGAAATCAACGGATTTAATCGTGCGTTTGCACCAAAGGATTAAATGATACTACAGATATGGATAAGATCATTTCGCTGGAAATTATTAACTGTAAGTGTGTCACTGGCTTTAGAGATGAGAATGAAATGAAGAAAAAATCTCACATATTATTTTAGTCGTATGATCTGATAGACCAGCGATGTCTCCTCTTTAAAAATAGACATTAGGAATTGACAGAAAGATATAAAACTGAGGTTTGCTGTAATTTACAACATGGCTGTATTCAATAAAAACACATTACGGCGACATCATACGCGGATCCCTCCCTTGAAAAACTAATAATAAAACTATGCTACATGAAAAGCATTCGATCCTTGCGTCAGATTTTTAATATTTTTACGAACAATTCCATTTGCACCCTTAAATGAAATTTGAAAGGACGAGAGAGCGGGGAAGGGACCATTATTTTTATGTAACTAATATCGCGTGTCTCTTTGTCGGATGTCGAATCCATGTTAGTTTTTAATGTTTTTATGTTAAAAGGGGTAGATTTGTGATAAATTGGGGTCTCGAGAAATGCTGATAGCGGAATCGGCGTCGGGTTGTTTGAATAGGGGTGATTTTTTTTTTCATGCTTTATTTTTTTGGTCCGTTTCCTTTCTCATTTGAGGGAGGATTTTGAGTATGTGCATGCATTCACCGTGCTCGCACGAGCACAACACATGACGTTTTCCCCGTTTCTCGCGGATTTGGTGGGTCGATTGATAAATTATGGCCTCATTTATTCGCGAAGGGGTGGCCTAAAATAAAAGCGAAAAAATGAGGAAATCAATGAGACACAAGTTCGAATGTCGATTGTCCGATGTTGCATGGTAAGGGTGGGCTAATTTAAGCGTGCAAGACGGACATCGATGAGTAAAAAAAGGGGCCCTCCCTGCTCGCCCCTCCCTCTTGGAGTTCCCAATCAATGCAGTTTGCGCATGCGCAGAGATCGAAGCGTAATTAACGACGTGAATTCAGCTTCTGATTTATGGCCGGAACCAATCGTCTGGATTCGGGAAGTTTGGACGATTTGCTCGGCGCGATTGGGAAACAGACGTGACGCCAAAAGCAGAGAAGAGCGAGTTTCACACTCGTTTCCAGTTATCGAAAAAAAACCAAGTTTTTATCCAAGATAAAAATCACCTATAAGCTATGAATGGGCTTTTCAAGCGAATCTAGACTACTAAAGCAAAAATTGATTATTATTTCTAATTATTTTTCCAACAGTCTCGGGAAACAAAATATAACCTTTCAAACTTTTGCAAAATTGACATATTGACGATATCCACAACACAGTTAAGAAAAAGGTTTTCAAGATCATTTAGACACAAAAAATCCTCCCGAAAACGTCAAATTAAATCAGAGTCACGTATTATGATGCTTTAAAAGTCCATTTTTGAGACCAAGTAATTTCAGGCGGAATGTTGGAGGTGTGTTCAAAATTATTGGACTAACGATAAAAGTCCACACCTTCCTATTACAACAAAAGTAGCTTAGCTTCTTGGAGCTAGCACTCGTGGATACTAGAGAAATTTTCCGACAAAAATCTCGAGTTTTTCAAATCAACCTAGCCTCGATCATGCTCCTTCAATATTTGCCCTCGTGCACTAGGATCACTTTTCCCGAGGACACGTCATTGTCAGTTAAAGAACGTCATTATAGGCCTAAAAAGATATTTGTAGTCGAAACAAAATCCAATATAACTATAAAAAATGAAACAATGCTTTGTCAATTGATTTTTTCACTGACATTAACTTCAGTCAGCAAGCAACGCCGAGTGTTTATAACAATACGTAATGCTTTTGTTTTTTTATTAATTCGGAGAAAATAGCAAAATTTGGCAACGATAAGTTTATCAGAGTTCTGAGCGCATCCACCCACCCGGTACAAATCGGCCTTTGGAGAACCCTTTCCAAATGTCAGAGCCGACCCATCCGCTCGCTATCAGTTGATTGGCCAAACTGCCCTTACCCTTAACGACAATGGTAATAAAGTTACATTTCGGGATTGATCAGGATACGTAACGAGGTCCCAATCGGCGACGGATGCCAGTTCAATTAAAAATGCGACCGAAGAGGGAAAAAAACGAATTAACAAAAAACCGGGGTAGGGGTGAACGATTGCGCCGCGGAAGGGTGGAGTGTCGTGGGGCGGGACCCGCGGCGGGAGGGAGGGGGGGGGGAGGGGGCTGCGAAGGGGGTGGCACGCAGGAGCTCGGAAACGTCAGTTCAAGTAGCTAAGATGTATTTGGTTAGAGAAAAAAGCGAAAAAAGCACGGGGCCAGAAGACTTTTGATTTACATATTGAATTCCCGCGTTATTGAGTGATAGGTACGGCGGATCATTACAGCCTTGCTCATGCACGGTTCGGGTCTGATTTTCAGCTCTCCACCTTTCCTCCTCTTCCTTTTTTCTTTTAATAGTCTTGCATGATAGTGAGCACTTCAAGAAGAAGAAAAAAAAAATCGTTTACTCTATCCTTAAAAAGCCCTTCGCGGAGCCCCTCGAAATAAATCGCTCCGCTTTTTTATTAGAATAAAATCGAATAAGTTTCTGCTAAGGAGACGTGAGCGGACGGGCGGGAGAGGAAGGAATTTATTTATTTTTCCCGTCCAAATTGAAAAGCTTCGCTTTCCACCGAAAACGATTCCATTCGCGCTTGGACAACTTATTATCCCTTCCCTTCCGCTGTTCTTCGCTCCGGCTCGTAATTGAAATGACAAAACGAAATTAGGAAAGGGACGAGAGAACGGAAACTTGTGTGTGCCTGGAAAAGATACGAGTGCAAAAACGCGATTCGGAGCATGAATCGATTAGAGAGGATTCTTGGCATGAGTGATGCATAACTACAGAGATGAAGGCGCTCATTTTCCGGATTTATGAGCGCGGCTTTAACGCCAGGAACTTTTGGTCGGCTCAATTCACCGATGCCATGATTAGCTTTAGTTTGACTCTCTCCTGTTCTAATCGGTATGATTTTGTTTTTCCCTCAACTCTGTGTTTCTTTTAGAACTAGGCGGAGGTTTGCTTGTGAGGAGGCTAGGATATTAAATTAAAATGAAGAGAAATCATATTTGTACAGGTAGCGTTCTCTCTCGTGTTCGAAAATTGAATTGAATCGAGCTGAGAGAGACGGGCTATTATATTTTTGAAGCGGGGAGGGAGGGCTGAGGGTGAGCTAAGAGTGGTTTTAGGTTAAAATAGTCGTTCGTTTACTCAAAAATACACGACATTTTTTGGAATGTGAGGAGGGGTCCTAAAATTGTACTTATGCACAGAATCTTTTTCCTTAACTCCGTCCAACTAAAATTCTCATTGTCATTACAATAATTACACATACCCAGCAGACAGTTCGTTGTCACCCAAACAAGAGAACTGCATTTCAACATTGCAAAATTATCACAGGTAAATTGATTTGCCACAAGAAAACGTTGGTTGTTTCTAACTGAAAATTTCATTGATCTTTCTTTTGATTTCACGCGGAAATTAGCTCGACTTGGACAGGCACTGGTCGTTATACCCATGTAACAGACTGAGCTGTTTGGGTCGATTTTGCAACCTTGGAATGGAGTTATGTCTTTCGTCTTTTCGTTTAAGTATTCAGTGAATATTCTAATGGATCCAAATAGAATTTTTCCCCCCAAAATCGACGATGCTTGGCAACCACCGACCCGAGGCACCCGTACTTCTTTTCGCGACAGTCCAAGTTAACCCATGCAACAATGATGGTCGAGCAAGCGACTTAGGAGACGCTGCGCTGCGAGAGTAAATACGGGCAGGGTCAGGGTCAGAGGGTGGCGGGGTCGACAGAGGAGCCCAGGGGGTTGATAAACAAGAGGGTGAGATCACCTGGCAGGTGGTAAGCATGCTTACGACCGGGCCACTCAAACGGCTTATCTCTCCGGAGGAATCGTGGCGGATAAGAGGTTTTTCACCGGTCCGTTTACACTTCGACGTTTGCGCGAAACATTGATTGAAGCGAGCGGTTAGTTCGCTGGGTGCTCTGATTATGGCCGGCCTCATTACAACGTTGTCGGGTTGGGAATTGTGGGGTGCAAGAAACTGTGAATTCCGAGTCAGGATGGCAATGATGCCCATTAATTCCAGCTCATGGCCAGTGCGTGGTTTATGGTTGCCAAGTAGTCGACTGCATGGATAGTGGAAATGTGGGGTGGTGATCGGTTTTTCACGTGGCCGACACTTTGTGGGCTGGTGATGAGATGTTAGCTCGATGGATGTAAGACTGGCTCATATCTTTGCCAGGTTCGGGGTGGGGAGGAGGAGAAGAGGGGAGCAAATGAGATCTTTTGCATTAAAAATTATAGGGGAAAAAAGATTTGTAAAATGAAAACGAGAAGCTTTGTTTGAACCAGAAAATTTTGAGTTCCTGACAAAGCCACTCAAAACTTTACCTTTTTGTTAAAATCTCGATATTTTAAGTTGTAAACATCCAAACCACTGTAACATCTGTTTATTCGGGCATTATTTTCGGCAAAAAATTGTGGAAACCTTCCCTGTTGAGAGGAACCGTTAACGTATTTATGAGATTATCAACTTTAAAATCCCCTGTATTTTTGACTTATATAGAAAAAATTCAAAATGACCAGTTAATTCTAAAAGAAAACTGAAATATGCATGGTTTGATGTACTGGAATAGTGTGGTTATTTGACATTTGGAATGATCTCCTATCAGGGAACGGTACACTCTGAATCAACGCATATTTCTCAAATAGATAAATATTGCTGCTCGCAGGATATTTTGTAGTATACCTCGAAAAATTAAGGCGCACTAAGACATCAACTCGCACGATCTATTACTTTCCCATCCACCACAACTCACATCCCCGGAGTTTTCCGTCAAAAAACCCCTAATGGACGTTTTCATGCAGGACGCAAACCCCTACAGTTTCTTTTAATATAGATACGTCAAAAAAGCCCATGACCAATTAAGCCTAAAAACAAGGCAACGTTGAACTTACACCGGGAGACGGCGTTTTGTTTACCTATTTATTCGTGGTTAATAACTACTGCCGGACTTCATCACTGTCCACCGATGACCACATTTGCGCTAACATCACACCTTGTCCCGATGTCCTCTTCTCCCCGTCCCCTGGATCTGTTTGGACAGTCCGCCCCTTAATCAAATTCTGCTTGTCGCCAGGTTTTAGGCCGTGTCACGAGGAGCATACTCCGGCCATACTCATTAGAACAAATGGAAACCAAACAAATCATGAGTGTGTCTCGTCTCTAATTCTTTTAAGTGACGGGCGAACACCACCCCAGGCGAGCGTAACCCCCTTTTCCTGGTGACTGAATTTCCTTCACTTTTATTGTACTGAATATTCAGTTGGATCATTGTGAAATATATTATCAGCAAACGATGAAACATAAATCAAAGCAGGATCGTACAAAAAAAAATAAAGGCGATGTTTAATAACACCTTCGAGAGCTAGTTATATACGTGTTTGCATGCAAGTCTTTCTATCATCTTGATGACTTCCCCTTTTTCCGGACAAAGAATTGTTTAAGTCCGCGAAAATGAACGTAGTAATGATCAATACATGGAAATAACGTCTATGACGGTTTATAAAATTCAAAAAAATCAGATTGCATATTTTTTTGAGGAGAAATTAGGCGTCCACCTACAGCAGGGATGGAAAATAGAGGATGAATTTCGATGAAGTATATTTCAAACGTAGGGGAAACGTTCGACGTAGGGGACGCCCAGTGCGAGGTTGGCGACAGGGGGTGTTAAATGAGATAAGAGATTGTCAACTCCCTGATGACCTGTGGGAAGACCGAGCTTTGTGGCGATTAGGCGTCGCACAGCGCCAAAGAGCGCTATAAAAGCGACTCATATATATATATATTTCAAACGTTAAAATCGATATTTTCGATTTCAAAATAGTGTTTTTTTTTTACCAAGAGAGACAGAGAGAAAACGGATTTCATGAATATAAAATTCACGACGGTTTACACTGCTGAATTCTGCGGTTGGTGTGGTATTGATGGTGGTTATTTTAAAGGTGAAACCAATGTTTTCAAGGAGAACGATACAGTTTAATTCCAAAACTATACACCCCGTGCGACAATTTGAACATATTGCTTCCTTTTTTCCCCATTATCTTTTGTATGAGGTTTTCTTGCCCAGGGATTGCGAAAATTATATTGGGCAGGTTTCCTAATTCCACTAAAAAATATAAGATTGAAATTTTAAGACTGAGCAGTTAAAGTTTCCTTCTGCTTGGACAAACCCACGTATTGCAATGCACGTGTAGGCCCTGGTAGTTTGGGTACTTGCGGCTCAATCTCAATCCATGCTCAGGGATGCTATAGAATACTGCCATGCTAAGGAAAAACCCCGTATGATCATTCGAGAGTTACCAAATTTCTTCCGATAAAATGTTTATTTTTGAGGAACGTTGTGAATATTTTTCCTTGAAATTTTTACACTACTTGGATCAAATTACGAACAAAATTCTTTGAAAAATCGGAAGAAAAATATATTTAAATATTCCCATAAATTCTTGATTTATCAAAGGAAATTTGGCAACGCCTAAAGGCTCATACGGCGTTTTTCCTTAACACGGCAGAATAGACACAAGAGGGTGAAAAGGACGCGTGATGCGGCTAGCACAGCTGTGCCGTTGCGTGCCCCGGAGGGCTCTAATTTGAGCCAGGTAGCACAAAACCAGTAAATTAAAGAAACCACTGATAAAACAGGGATTCCAGGAACGGAGAGAGCCAGGTCCAGGGACCTCTGGACCATCGGTAACTCTCGGAGGACCCAGGGCGGCATTCATGAGACCGTTGCGCACTGTAAAACAAATGCGGTGACCGCATCGCGCATCGGTTTCCCCGACACCTTTGGAAGCGGCCTTTTGTCTCAGGATGTAGGTGGATCGGTTTTGTTTTAAATTGTATAGCAAATGAGTTTACGCCAAAGGAGCTGATTGTTAGTTTCTCACCTTTGCCGCCCGCACGGGACGGCACGGCACGGAGCCCACTGCCCTCCTTTCGGGGTGCCCCGGCCCCCCCCCCCCCGCCCTGCCACGCAATCGGGCAACAGGAAACGGGATCAGTTCCTCCTCCGAGGCTCAAGAAAGGAGATTAAATTATTGGTTTTAATTGTCACGGCTTCGCCCTAGCCGCTGCCTTTTTACGATTTCTCTCTCGCATCTTGGCTTTTGTGCCGGCGAGGAGATGCCCGAAAATGAATAGCTTTAATTTTACTTGCCCAACAAAGGGTGTCTCCTGCAACACCCGGGCCGCGGGTCTCCTCCTTGGAGAATTTTTGTCATTTCTATTCTGCATGGCCATCATCCATCAATTTTAGTGTCCACCGTCCCGCGGCCGGCTATTCATTAAACGCCGTGAATTTTTAACGCCTCTACTCGCTGCCGATGAATATTTCCACGATGGATCGAAATTAAATTAAACGATAATAGAACGTAGCGTTTCCTTTATTTTTGTTTGGTTTCCAGTTTTTTGTCGTGGATTTCGGCTCCCTCCCTGGATGCGTCCCCTCTTCCTTTCTCCTTGTCCTTTCTCCCCTCCTCGCTTTCGGGATTATGGTTCGTCATCATACTCGCATTCTCATCCTCCCTTTACCCGCATACTCGTTAGGAGACGATCAATTTTGTCCTTGAAAGTATAGGTGTAGGCCAGTTTTACAGTCTTGGCATATTTTTCACTGTAAAATGATTATTCACATGTATAATAAAAGTCTAATTTAACCAAAATTTAAAGAAAATTATTTCATTGTCGAAAAGAAAATTCGGTTACAATCTGCTGGCGATTTGAAGTACAGTAGATTTTTAATCTACAAACATTGTATTGATGATCAATGCAATGCTTGATTGATAAGTGTACAAGAGATTGCTTATATTGTCTAATTAATGTTGCACTATATTTGCTACGCCATTGGCCCCTCCCTTTCCCTCCACCGCGATTTCTTGACCACCCCCAACGAACAATCCATCGCAACCGTGGTGTAATACTACTGTATAAGGGAAAACGCCGTATGAACATTCGAGAGTTGCCAAATTTCCCTTGCGAAAACATGCATTTTAGACGACATTCATGCATATTTTTCCTCGAAATTTTCAGATATTTTAGATTAAATTGCGTACAAAACTGTCTGAAAATTTTGGGGGAAAATATTTACGACTTGCCCGGTAAATTCAGTTTTTATCGAAGGAAACTTGGCAACTTCTGAAGGCTCATACGGCGTTCCTCCTTAGCACAGCAGAATACGACGACGCGCGACGGTGGAAACAGCTGCTGGTATCCGCAATTAAATTCAGATTTCCATTGAGCTCCTTCCGTTTTGTTTGATTTTTTCACCGTTTCGAACGGCGCGGCGGCAGATTAACACCTCAGCGATTAGCGTCGTCGGTTTTTCGGTTCTGGTCGCGCGATGGCGATGGCGGTGCGGTGAAATTTAAATATTTTCTATCCGGTCATTAACTGATTACGAGCCCAGGTCGGAGCGGAACTGCTTTTCTTCTGGTCGCGTTTCGATTTCGTCCGGCTGTTTCGCTTTTATTGAGCGCGGGAGGAAGTTGTGGATCAAATTAGTCGGGATAGTTCCTCAAGCATTGAGAAAAACGTCGCTCATAATTACTCCCTAACACCGGGATGATTCTGCTCTGTCGCGCTGGGTTAGCTGTTTTAATCTCTGCGCCGGCGCCGCAGCATCTAATGCCTAGATTTAGTCGAAATTCCTACGATTTTATCATGCAGCTCTATGTAAAATGAGCAGATTTAATCCTAAAAATGACTACATTGCTTAGCATCCCAAGACAGCCGGGTTTTGTGGAGAAAATGCATTCAAAGAAACGAGCTAATGTCTCGAGGAGCTCAGCTCAGTCAACGAGCGGAGTTAACCAGTTGAGGATTTCGTAATTTTCATTAAAAGATGAATGAATAAACTAGTTGAAGATAACGATGCAAAAGAAAGATCTACGACGCAAAAGAAATCGCAAAATTTAAAATAAAAAGCCCGACTAGCAAGGCTACCGGCTTCATTTTGGTGATGGGAAAATACCTGCTACTCGATTGTTGAATCGATATCCCTTAATCGATAAAAAGCATTGCTAAGATAGGGATTTGTCAATCAGGATCATTCGATAAGAATTCAAAAATCGACCCGCTGGGGCCAGTACCTTAATTGAGAGCATCCGGCGAAGTGTAAATATATTCGAACCTGAGCCCGGGCCGAATTTTATCTCGAGATCTTTAATTTTTGTCCTCTTGCCTCTTGTGAGCGACGGATATTGCAATCCTTTCTCCATCTTTCTCTTTTGCGGCTGCAAATTCCTTTTGTTTAAGGGTGCATCCTACATTTACTCAAGGTCTGCCTGCATGAACAAAGGCTCGGCTCTGTTTACATTGCTGCGCGAAGCGTTTACTTTCCATCTCGGATCAAAGGAGTCCCGATCGTGCAAATACATCTGCAGGTAAAATATTAACAAGGACGGCGGGATTAAAGACCCGGCGAAACTCTTCGGGAGCACCACTACCGCGCTAAAGAAAAACGCCGTATGAACCTTCAGGCGTTGCCAAATTTCATTTGATAAAACGCTAATATTCTGGAAAACTTATGAATATTTTCGCTCAAATTTTTCAGATAATTTTATCCGTAATTTCACCTAACGTTCCTGAAAATTTCGAGGAAAAATATTCATAACTTTTTTCAAAAATAAACATTTTATTGAGGGAAATTTGGCAACTCTCGAATGTTCATACGGCGTTCTTCCTTAGCACGACAGACTAGCTGAGTTACTCTGAGTTGGATATACTCGCGGAGAAGAAGTGAATACAAGGAGGCTTATATTGCCGTGCTAAGGAAAAACACAGTATGAACATTCGAGTGTTGCCAAATTTCCTCTATTAAAATACGAATTTTCAGGGAAATTTCCTAATTTTTTATGGAATTTCATTTGCAATCAGATCTCAATCATCTTAATCTAGAGGAAATACTTAAAACAATCCCTAAAAAGTAACATTGTAGTGGAGGAATTCAGCTTGAGAACGTCACAGATAGGTAACATTCTTGAAAACAAATGAATAAGAAATCAATCAAAATTCTTTTCTTAATATCATTGATAGCGAAAAAAGCAATTTACGTAAACGCATATGTACAAATGAAATAAAGTCACATCATGTATTTTGATAAAGTTCCATTCAGTGCGGGTAAAATTATTTTTATGTTCCTCATCTGGTAATTTCATATCAACCATCTACTAAAAAACAGTTCATCCCTGGTCAGATACAGTTCAAGAACCGTATAACAGTATTTTCAACTGTAAATTTTTAATCTTACTTGAAACTAATAAATTCGAATTACAGGCTGCTGTAAGAAGTCGGTTCTTATTCTTAAAATTTACTATTATAATTTTGGTTCTCAGCTCAGGAGGTACGAGGAAAATTCTGGAATAAGCTATTTGTTTGTTTATAAGTTTCTAGCGGCAAAGGAGTGAAGGAAAGACATTTTCGAAACAAACAAAATGCGTGTGTCATCTCCAATGTTTGATTCATGGTAAATCAATATTCGAGATACATTTCAAACGCAAATACTTTCACGTGGTTTGGCTGAATAGGGGAAGCAAAATCGCTGGTAATAGAATCATGAAATTAAGATAATAGACAATGCAAGTATTTGATCTCAAACCCTGCATGACAGAGTGTTAAGGTGATTCGATGGACGCCATATTTTGTGTCAGAACGGCATGCGATATATCGCATCAATTGGTTCCATTTTTTCAGCTACTCGACATTTTTCTCCAATTTTGAACTCGCAATTCTGTTGTCAGGAGACTAAAGCACTCACTTACTAATTTTAACAAAGAAATTCAACATACTAAAGACGTGGTTTTTTCAGAGAGAAAACATCGCATTCGATACTGATATCGAAACTGCACTCGAATGCGATATTTTCTCTCTAAATAAAACCACGCCTTTAGTACGTTGAATTTCTTTGTTAAAATTGGTAAGTGAGTGCTTTCGCCTCCTGACAACAGAATTGCGATCTCAAAGTTCGAGAAAAATGACGAGTAGCTGAAAAAATGGAACCAATTGATGCGATATATCGCATGCCATTCTGACAAAAAATATGGCGTCCATCGAATCACCTTAAGATAATAGACAATGCAAGAATTTGATCTCAAACCTTGCATGACAGTGTATTAAGTTTGATGTTTTGAGTTACTCGTGTCCACTTGCTGCTATACCTAGCTACAGCTCGAAATCTGCCGAATAAATCACGTATGATAAGTTTCAATCGTACCGATACCTCCCAGTAAGCGACTGAATGGATTCTCAATTTTTACAGCATGCGAAGGAGGGAGAGGCGAAGGGGAAGAAACTCTCTAACGAGCACAGACGGAGAGAACTAAATGCGACTGAAAGAAAAGGAAATATATTTATGTGCGAGAAGCTCATTTTCACCTGAATAGCTCCATGGTAATCCCCGCTCTGAGATTTCTATCCCTTCGCCCCCGCGCCCCCTCAGCTCCCTCGGCTCCATGCGCGCCGTATGCACCCACAATTCACGTCCCTTTTGTGAGACTTCTTAGACTTTTGTTGTTTTGCAAGCCCTTCCTAATAAATAGAATGTTGTCTTATTTTATAGTCTCTTAAAATTTCTCTTTCACTGCCTTAATCTCCTCTTTCACTTGCAGTCGAAGGTTCTTTTCCGAGTCGAGGAAACTGCGGTGATAAACAATTTCAATGAAAGGATCTATTAATATTCCGGAGGGATAGAGATTTATCGCAGATTGTCCAACGAATCCTTCGGATTTGAAAGACATCAAATCCAAGGATTCCATTATCTTCATTAAGATGGATTCGCCGAGAGTAAATATGGAAGGTTATTCTGTCATCCATGGAGAATCAATACGTCGTCTTCGGAAACTATTTCACACCCGATAAATGCTACCAAAAAACCGTTCGGCCAAAACTTGTATTAAACTTTAATTCATTTGATGGTTAACTTTCTACCTTACTTTTAATAAATCTCAGTATTGAATGAATTATTTTGGGAGAGTGAATTTCAACACACGCGCTTGTTTCAATTTCACCGTTTTAAAATATAATAATATAGTATATAGATCTAGTCACTTTTTTTTTGCACGAAGATTAAAATTAGTGCCGGGCATAGTAATTATGAATAATGCCATTCTTTTCGAAATTCCAATTTACAATCTTTTCCTGACTGATGATCCGAGCAAATGGGTAATTAATCTTTTTTCTTAACTACGGTTTTTATGCACTTTTATTCTGAACTCGATGAAACAAAACGTATTAATATTGAGAATTACATTTCTGAAAATTCTATGCGAATGTTTGTCTATTTCACGGAATAGGAAATAACCCACAGAAAGTAACATCTCAGATAAGGTGAAAAAAGGCTCTTAAAAACAAAACAAAAATCATGCTGAAGTGAGGAGAAAGGTAGATGAGATGAAGCAGGAAAGTTACGGCTTGACCATAAGTAAGCTTAACCAAAAGGCAGAGCAGAATAGCGATCATTTCAACGTTTAAATCATTCCCAAAGCGACAGCGATGATCTGTTTGTTAGTGTGAAAATTGCAACATAAAAAATCCAATTAATTCTTCCTCAAATCTTTCTACGCTTCCAACGCTTGGGTGCAAAAATTGACTGAGCGTTAAATGTCACTTGAGGTTAGGAAATTTGCGGGGAGCTCACAGGTTCCAGGACATAATCAGAGATTGTTGGGAGAGGCGCTGATCTACTAGCTATCAATGGTTGTGGCACCAACCTACAAGCATCGTTGTATTATCAATAAAATAACATCCTTTTTCCTGAGGTAAGGAGGATTTTGATTCGCAAAAATGACAACGCTGCCCACAAGTTTCCATAGTTCGGCCAGAAACCGCAGGGTCACCGCTGACTCAGGGAAAAGCTAGCGGTGGAGCTCCCACCCCTCGCTCTCCCCAAAGAGGGTGGAGGGGGGTGTACCACGGCGGGGGCGGAAGATCTTATGGGGACCGCTCTAGACATTTAGACTGCTTTTGCCTCGTAAACAAGCGGGTAAATTAAAGCGACCTATTCTTGTGTAGATTTGTCTAAAGCTAAGTTTTAACGGCCGTATCTTTCACAAGGTCGTAAATCATCTTAAGAACCAGTTACACATTTGAATGCTATATTCTATATTATTTCCTTAACAGACTTGCCCTTAAAATATGATTCCGTTCAATATAACACACGACCAGCCACCGTTGTCAAGTACCTGCTGTTATTCCAGCATTATGGGTGCCGTTAATAATCTCTCGAAGATTTGAACTAACGGCCGATATCTTAAAATTCATATTTACGATCTCGTTTTGTTTCCGGTAGACATTTTTTAATAACTTTGAATTTTACTTTTCTCCTCTTTAAATGGCCCAACAGACTCCAAACGTCTGGATTTCGTTCTTTCTTAATCCGAGCTACCTTTTTGCAAATAATTAATAAATAAATAAGAAAGTCTATATATGATAAATAAAATGTAGTTATAAAAGGTAATAATATAAAAAAAAAACTTGCAAATCGATTAACCACAGATTAAGTAAGAAACCAACTGCACATCCAATGTCTTTTTTGGTTCCTTGTTCAGTCTCTTCTCTTTCTTCATACATATTTGTTTTGTATTTGATCTTTGTTTAGCTCATGCTATTTAGAGATGATGGGAACAGGAGTCTATCATGAAAAGCCGGTAAGAGCAGATAGCATGTCAGAAGTTTAGACCGGTCAAATACAGGATTTCTCGCAGATGGACGAATTTTTAGAAATGGAAAATGGTTTAATTCAACACTACAATAAAATATTTCAATTAAAAATCGAAAGAATTTATCGCGATATGCTACCGCTGAAGTATACGCAGCTTTAGGCTACGATGGAATCACTCTCACTTGAGCATTTAATTTGACAACGATGTAGAGTGGGACACTGCTGGAAAGCTTATTAATACTTAATGAGTAATAGGTGAAAATGCGGGGCTGGACCTGTTTTACGACTTTCCAACCGTGTGGGATCACATATTTTAAAATCTCACCCATCGATCGAACTTGCCATCATAATAATACGTAATTTATACCTTACGCCCTTAATTAAGCATGTATTTTATTAAGTTTTTTTTATTATCATTATTTTTCACTCTTGGAGACTCGAAAATTATTAGAGCTCAGATTTGATCCTCATCGGGAGATGTTCGGCTGAGGATATAAATTATATAAGTATGACTGCGGTCGGCTCGCTCACAAAAAGAAAAAAGACCCTTCCCTTCCTGTGCATCAAGCTTTTTTTATGGCCAAACCCAGGACATAAACTTGTTGAGCCTTTTCCTTTGATGTAAAGAGATTTTTATACGTGATTTCATTTGAGATGATTTCCTTGATTATTTTTTTAAGATCACTCCGATGGAATCCCTTTGATTTACTAGAATTTGTAAACCTATCAAATTCTATTGAATTTTGCAATGAACACGACAATTCCTCTATTTTTTGGCAATTTTTCAAGTTTCCTCTTTTTTATCTTTAATAATTATTGTCTGTTATATTTTACGATTGGTTATTATCATACATTCAGATCGGTCGGAAGTAGGTTTTTTAAAAATATTCATCCTCCGCAACTTTGATAATTTAAGGCAGCTGGTAAGGTTTGTTTTGAAAGGTTTGCAGAAAAGACTGCTCTTCATGAGTATTGAAAAGTGAAAAGCAAATTGGAAGTTACATTTGATGATTCTCCTGCACTATTAATACAACTTAATCGTGTGTTCAAATCATTAGTGTGAATTCACCTGAAGGTAAATCTAAGTATTTCCGTTCCACGCATTACCACCCCCATGTATCTCTAATTTATGATTTTTACTCGGTTTTTTCTGAAAGAAAAATTTCAGGTCAAAGTAGCCTACAAAACAGACGCAAAAATGACGGATGCGCAAAATCCGCAATTAGATTCAAGATGTTGATCAAGAAAACTACCTCTGCTGTAATTTTTCCCGTATTTTCCTTTCAAAATTTGTAAATTGGAAAAAGTTTGACCTACATTTCTGCATTAACCTTACGGCAAATGCTGAATTATCAAATATTTTCATCTGAAATTCTGGCAACGCCAGATGCTGTGGGTCCATTCTACACGTGCAAGAAATCGGGGCAGGGAAATGTGCAAGGACAAAGGCTACACGGATAATTTCTGTTAAAACCCAGAAGAAAGACAAGAGATGCTGGAAAGATGGATGGAGGAGCGGTAGCAAGGTGGTAGCGGACCTCAATGGGCAGCGGCGGGAAAGGATCAACTCTCGGCAGCGGTTGGGGGGGGGGGTTTCGGGGGCCAAATTTGGAGGACGACAATCAATTAAGGCCGAAACCGTGAAAGAGGCCCACGCAGGAGCAGTAGCGGTTTTGCACCTAAAAGAGGGAAAAAGAACAAAACGGAACGGGCTGACAGGCCTTTAACCTTGCACACCGGCGGAAGGTGATAAAGGTCGAGCGACCTACCTGGCCAGGTAAAAAAAAGATAAATAAAAAGAAAAAAAATCATAATCATAATACGCACCAGAAAAGTATCCGAAATTTGGAGCGAGAACTAGTCAACCATTCATTCATTCATGGATTCCTGTCCTGATCTGCCCTTTCGCTGCTCGAAGAAAGTAAAAGGGCATATCAAATCCGCCCTCGGCATAAACAATCTCATACCTCGGGGTAGGGTCAGTCGGTGGGGGGGGGGGGGGTCCAAATTTTAATCTTGAATAATTTCGAATCTTAGGAGGTACTCGTGTTTAAAAATTTTCGAAAAAAAGAGATTAAGCCAGCAGGTGTACCGGTACCTCATTTAAATACCTTATTTGTGGTAAAATTTAAATCGTAGTATTATATCCGCGCTAATGCAACTTCAAGACTTAATTTCGTATACTTAATGTACTGATTCAAACTTTGTACGTGGGAAAAATCAATCCTGGAATATCAAAAATGAAACAAACATTTGAGCTTCCAACCGATTCAAAAAACCTCATCAAGGGATTCATCAACGTCTCAAAATAGGAGGTACGCAAATATTTGAAGACTAAATTATTTTACCTGTTCATTCGTTCTATTTTTATCTAGTAGATTTTTGGACAATTCTGGTCTGTGGTTCAGAACAGAATGAAAGTATTTTCATGTTACAGAATGAGTTTGCACTGGAAAGATTCCAACCCTTAATGGAAAAATAGAGAACAAGCTACCGCCAGAGGATTACTACAGGTTTGTCTTTTGCTCGAAACCTTACTACAATAAGTCAAACATTTACAGAAAACCTCAAAAGGCTTTTCATGAGAACAATTTAAAAATTCACTGGAAAAAAAAGTTGCTTGGAAGTTGGATCTAGAGTCCAGACTCTTGAAAACAACGACAAGAAAAAATAGTCTCGATTCAATCGGATTTTTGCTCAAATTGAGAACCAATCCGCTTAATTTAAGCGGTTTTCCTTTTTATTCAAGCAAAAATCCGATTGAATCAAGAGTATTGTTTCTTGTCGTTGTTTTCAACAGTCTGGACCCTAGATCCAAGCGACTTTTTTTCCAGTGTTGCGAGGAGGAAAAAACCGCTGATATTGATGGGAAACCCATCTCCGTCACGAAAAGTTGCGCTGGATTACTGCGGCGATCGCAAACCCGAGGTGGAGAGCGGTAAACGTCGGAAAGCTGCGGGTTGGCGTCCGCCCGCCGACACCTACGCGGCACGGACCTTGGTCAACACCGGCACCAGCCATCGGGGCGCGAGGTGTTGGATGGTGAGCTGTGATGTTGACTGTTGTTTCTCTAGCTCGATACAGGATAGAACCACAGGTAATTAATAACACTTAAACGAGAGGAACACTCACGGGCCGAGAATGAAGAATTAACCAACACGTCTTCATCCCACCACCGGACTCAGCCCTGCGTTGTCATATTTAACCCTTTACTATACGTTAACGTTCCTCGACAAGTTGTGGTCACTCTCATTGAATTGGCAGTGTGCGTGAAAGGATATCGACTTTTGTGAAAAGTGCAACTCGTTTGAGTGACTGCTCCATATGTGAGTTCGGGGCAGGTTTAAAATTACTGGTTAATTTACAAAATCACGGTAAAATTAAAAAAATAAGAGTCTAAAGACCTTGTGATGATGCAGAGGAGAACATATGTTGCAGCCCATATAGAGTTGTTTCCTTTTTTTAAGATAGCTTCTTCCTCACTGTCAGATATTAATTAGATCCGATGCTAAAGTATATAAAAATGATGTGAAAATAATGGTGTGTTGAATGATCATGTGTTTTTTCTTTAGCAGGATAGATTATCAATTCGTTAGAGCAGCATACACAGAAAGAGAGGAAAACTTAGGCCTAAAGTATAAAGGGGAAATTTTTGAGGAAGAAATCATCTTAATTAGGGAAAGGTCAAGATATACGCAGATATTATTGAGCGACGCTTGAACGTATAAACTTCTGCCAAATATGTGGCGAATTCTCTCATTTGAAATAAATATTGCGTGACACTTGCAGCTCTCGGCGCATAATTTCAAAGTCATAGCAAACCTGTCTGCAATCTTTGCCTGTAGCATGAGTGCAGCGACAATTCGTCATTTTGTGGGATAAAGGGTGAGCGTTGAGGCTCGAGTGAAGTATGCTCGTAACTATCCAGTAATTATCAATTCTGGTTCCAAGGTGAACAGCCAAAGAGTCCCCGGGTAAACGAAACGCGTTGACAATGCGATTAAAATGAAGAATAGCTGAGTGGGTACTCCGTGCTGGATGCTCGAGCGCTATTTTGCAATCAGGAAAATCAGCCAACGATGAGCTCCTCAGAGTTGTCATTCGCACGGAACTGTACAGGGCGATTCGAAAGCCAGTACAAATATGTGAAGACCCGGTTCTCTATGGGTGAGTTTCTTGGTCGAATGAAAGTGAACAAAATATAGACTACCGAAAATCCCTGTGGCTGTGGCTCACCCTCGCACTGCAGAAATAAATATTTTAATTTCGAACGCGTGGACTGGTTGAAAAGGAGGCCGTTTGATACAGTTTTGTTGAACATTTAATTTATTTTCAACAGCAGCAGCTGCCACGGAAAGACCACCGTATCTGCGCTCAACCTTTTCGGCGTCTAGGTTGGGCAGGGTAGGATGAGAGTAAGGGAGGGGGGGGTGCACGAAAACCGATCCTATAATTCACGACCTAATCAATAATATTGTAAACAATCCATGCATGGATATTTTAAAGCGCCAACGACAGGGCGATCTCGGGGTAAGCTCCAAACTCGATAATATTTCACGAAAAGGACCCTCCCTCACCCTTTGAGAGGGAAGCGCGCGAAAAGTGAGAAAAAGATGCGCCGTGTCCTTCCTTTTTATCGAGAGTAAAAGGGGAAACGCGTGGTCCCTTTAGGGAATAATTTTTATAGATCCGGAAAAAATAAGCAAACAAAAGGGACGAGGATGCGTTCTCCTTTATTCTTCATTTTACAGCCTTTTTGTTTCAGTAACGTCCGCTTTTGAGTGAACGCATTACCTATTCTGCACTCGCGAGGACTTACGTTTTAATCTATTCTCCCCCAGTCTATCCTGCGAGATGCATGAATTCGCTATCTCATGGCAATAAAAAGTATCAAGGCTCCAATGATTCGGTTCTTTGAATTACGGAAAAATGCGATTAGCTGGGGTGGGGTATAAGTAAGATTCGAAATTGGAAGCAAAAGACGAGCTACGAAACAAAAAAATGACCCCTCTACTACATGCTTTGAACAATGGCATCTCATTTCAATTCATTCTTTCAAACTTAGAATTAAAAATAACACCTCGATCCAATGAACTAAACTCCACACTTTATATCAGAAACAACTAAATTTTGTGGTTACAGCCACCTGGAAAACTGTATTTAGATTTGTTGAGACTTAATTCTTCTCACCAATATCTATTTCTCCTTCAATAAACTTAATGTGAGTGTTTGTTACCACCATTCTAAGAATTCTCAGCTATGGCTAATTTATTGAAATAATGAGAGTAGAAAAACGTTTCAAAAACATCGAAAATTTCATGTCGTTGTGCATTATTTAGAGAAAAATCTATGCTACAAAAAATGTCTCCACCTTCCTCTCTTTACATGAAAAATACTCCGTGCAAACAGGTAATATAGTCGGCTAGTTTAATTTTAAAAATATGATGAGAACGGGCAATTTGAGACATCACAATTCAGACATATTGATGGATCAAATTGAACAATGTGCACCAATTTTTAGTGTAATTTCCTGTGAATTGTTTTGCATGTATTGAACAATATTCAAAATATGTCGCAAGAAAATGTTACAGACTTTCGAAAATAATTATATGAGTAAAACAAAAGATCAAATAATGGTAGATTTTTAAACATTGCAGTTACAGTACGTATTTTCCGACTTCAGCCGCTGGTACGTTGCCTACTTTGATAATAGTAGAAAATGCTCCAGGGGCTTTAAGCTTGTTAAAACGTTTTAATCTCTTGGAATTTTGGTGTACCACCATTTTTAAAAGGTAGCACGTTAAAAAATTTAAAGTGTTTTTTTAGCGAAACGGTCTCGAAACTGAGTGATAATAGGATCATGATTCCAGCGGTGAGAAAAATAGGAAGAATGAGTATTTTAATGTAAAAATCATGGACAAGAGTTTGGAAAACGGACGAAGCGTCTCCAGGAACTTGGGTCAGGGAACAGAGAAAAGGAAAACAAATTTGAACAGACAACGGCGCGTCGGTCGTTTCCCTCGGCCGAGAAAGCCAGAGGAGAGGAAAATTCCCATTTCCAATTTAATCTCACATACTTCATCTTTCCGGAATAATTTTAATATAAAACCATTGAGCATTCTCGCAGCTAGCATATCAGATTCTGGACATATCACATTTTTAAAGATAAGAATAATAATATGTAAAAACTCGCTCGGTGCCAGTGCAAGGGATGAAAACGTCTAGAGGGTAGCAATCTTCCCTCCTCCCTTAATCCGCCCCCACCTTTCCCCGGCGCTTCTGGCACCCACCCACTCCGATGATTTCCCTGCATAATACATGCATGCATGATACGAGACAAAGCCGCCATACTTTCTTTGTTCTGTCTTCCCCGGGTTTTCTTGCCAGAAAATTTAATTTTCTCTTATTTTTCTTTTCTCGCTCCTTCTCGGCCCACCCCCACGCTTCCCGGGGAAAGTTTCCCTCTCATTTTTTTATGCTCCCTCTTACGTTATCATATCTTCCCCAACAGTTGCGACGTATTCCGTTAGAAGTTAATTGGTAGCGTATACACGGCGCGGGCGCGGGAATTTTCTCGCTTCCATTCCATCTCTCGCCGGCCTCCCTTTAGCGCCCCTGTCCCTATCCCTATCCCTATCCCTATCCCTATCCCTGTCCCTGTCTCCAACTCGGAGAACTTGACACGCCGATGAGGAGCCATCTCAAGTTTTCATGCAAGAGAACCCAGCCCAGCACCGTCCAATTCCATGTTTCTATCGTTGGACTCGAATACGTTTCGTGCCTCGCTCGGGGACTTTAACGCTGGAGAAGAACAAATGACAGGATTCCTTCTAGTTCTATTTCGACCAGTGTTCGAAACTCACAGGCGCCATTGGCGCCTGTGAAACAACCCTGCCTCTGCCGCGCCAACGCGCCAAATGCGCCTAAGAAATCGGTTATGGCGCCTAAACAATGATGGCTCTGCACCAACGTGGCCCCTTAAGAATTGGCCTCCCCCCCCCCCCAAAAAAAAAAAATTCCTAATTTTTCTTTTTTGTGAATTTTCTAAATTTTCCCCAGGTCACAGCTACTAGTTCTGTGACTAAAACATCTTGCGTCTAGTTTTTCACTAAATGCGCCGTGATATGTAGGCAAAAAGTCAACCTGGCCCCTAAAAATCGAGCTTGATACGCCTACAACTCAAAGATGAGTTTCAAACACTGATTTCGACTGCACAAGTAATCATTTAAATACAAATGGGATTGAAGATTCACTCGCCAACTAATTCATGTAAAAATTTATGAATTTTCAGTCTCTTTAATAGAATGAAAATAATCCGAAAGTTGACGGAACGAAGTGCATCGGTTAAGATCGGGCCTCAAGTTGACCGCGCGGAGGTATCGACGGGGAATTCCGAGCTTTCCAGCGCGGCAAACCTGGCCAGGGGCGGGCCCGGGATAACCGATCAAAACAAACGCTAGGGTTCGGGAAAAATGTATCTCACGTCCGCAACCAATTTTTCCGGGCTGAGTTACGCCAGGCCGGTCGCGTGCCCTCTCTCGAGTATCGTAAACGTGAAATAAGAACGCCGAGCTTTCCAGCCACCGAGGGGGAGGGGGCAGGGGTCCACCGCAACCAGGGAGTACACACTACATACTTGCACACCTTCCCCCTCCCACAATTTGTTTACATTGTGCGGCGAGGAGAATTTTAATTACCCCCCCTGCCCCCGCGCCCCGCCGGGCTTGGCGGCCCGCGAGGCGGCTCTGAATAATTTATCCCGTCTGATTTGTCGACGGTAGTTTCTGATTTTACGAGCCGGCGCGCGAGGCGCGGGGTTTTCAGGTTGATTGGGGAGAGATAAAATGAGGAATCAGGCCCGGACGACGGACGAATGCCTCGATATTTGTCTCCTAATAATTTATTGACAATTTTTTTACGGCTTTTCCCCGACGTTTCCGGCCGGCCTCCCAAAGCGCGCTATTTTTTCAATTTTCCGTCTTTACTGCCCGGTTACTTACAGGCTTGAAAAGCCTCGCTGCCATGCTGTGAATTATTGGTTTTCGAGAGGGATAGTGCGTCGTGTCAGGGCTGCCCACGACGGCAGAATTTCCTGCCTTTTCAGAGATTTCGCTTTGAATTCGATCGATTCTAGCATAAAGGAATCAAGTTTGTTGGTTATCGAACACTGAAAAAAAAATATCGGTGTATTTACTAAGAAAAGGGTACAATTACCAAGAATTCAGGGTTCTATTTGATCCCAGTTTTTTCTTGGTAAGATTACCATTTATGGAATAGGTAATTTTACCGAGAAATCTTGGTAAAATTATTGAACTTTCTCTGTAATTTTACTGGACCCCAGTAAAAACGCCAATATTTTTTATCGACTGTGGTAGAATTACCGAGATAAAATGGCAAAGTTACCGAGAATTGATTACCGATAAAAGTGGTATTCTTACCTGAAAAAATCAGTAAAAATACAGGTTTTTAGGTTAGTTTACCAGCCTGTCTTGGTAAAATTACCAATAATTGATAAAAAGAGTGAGATGGTAAAAGTACCAACGGACTTTGGTAAAAACGCCGAGAATTTTTTTTCAGTGAAGACTGGTTGTTGAAGGTTGGTTATAGTTTTTATAGATTTGTCTCTTACAGAGTAGTTTGTGTTTCAAAATTTTGCTTTTTTTCAATCAAATTGTTGTGTTTATATTTTTGACCGAGAAAGTCTATTTCTATTATTTTATTATTACTATTATTCTTAATTATTTTAATAAATCAAAATTCTGAATGCAAAACAAACCAATTCAAATGAGGGAGGCAAGTGCACCACAATCTGCTCTCTGTTACATGTCACATTATACTAAAATCGATTCGGAGGATTGAGAAGTTTTATCGTCAGTGAGCAGAAATTGAGATGAGAGGGAAAACTCAAAAAAGATCCACGGGTAATCTACGAAAACAACTTTCTCCTGAAATTTGATAGTCTGCAAGAAGATGTCAGCGGGCCGGCTAGGAAAATGTGACATCGAACCTCTATAGGAGCTGTAGGGGGTGGATGGAAACATGCGAAATAGGTATATCTCGGAAGCCCATGAATAATGCTCTATTTAATAATGGTAATGAATAAAAATAATCAATTTCACACAGTCAATTACGTTTAATTTTCTTTACTCGCTTTTTTTTCTCTCGCTAATCTCGGGCTTCTAGGAGAAAAACCACGAACAGGGTTGCCAGCCGGTCCATGGAAATACAAAGAATGGACGAAGTGATAGTGCGACATGGACTAACAATAAGTAGAAAAGAAAGGTGAAAACTGACGGAAATTTTGCCTAATTCTTTAAGTATTTTACTGTTCTGTTTTATTCTTTAAGTACTTGTCGGGAAAACAATTCGACCGTGATTTTTGTGAAGCTTGGGGTAGTTTTAAATTCTACAGAATCCTGGACTGGTGTGGTTAGTTAAAGCTAACAGATATGGTAACAATTGACATCGGCTGAATGTAAGCCCCTGCACCCAAAATACCGGAAATATCACCATTTAATAGACTATGAATGACAACTTTCACAGTAATTTCTCGTACATAGTTTGCATTTTTCTTTGATCTCAAGAATGAGTAGTCTGATTGTTTTATACGAATCATTGGTTAAAAAAAGGAAAACTGATATATAATGAGCACTATAATCTATTCCACGACATCATCTTATTTGCCTTTTCCAGGAGGCGATATTTTTGCTGGTAGCCGGTTGTGAAAAGGCATTTGAATAGGTTTAAATGTTTCCCTCCTTTCTCAGGTACAACTGGGCTGTAAAATGGGCAATTCTTCCAGTTCTGTGTTATGCCCTGGTCATGCCACTTGATTATTTTGAGCGATATGGCATCTGCGGATCCGTTCACGACGAACGGGAAAAGCGGCGGACGAAAAAAAGACAGAAGTAAACGAATAATAGCTATAGGTAATTTGAGTTGAGATGAAAAAAAGAAAGTCATACAAAAATCGGTACGATTTTTGCTGTTAAGAAAGAGGAGAAACGATACCTGAGTCGAGGGCGAAGGAGAGAGAAAATACCGAGTTAATTTGGCAGAAATAATAGAACCAACAATCACTGTCTTGTGTAACAGTAATTATTATTAATCTCTGATCTTGTTTCATTTCCTCGTTTTACAAAACGCCGCATTCGTTGCACTGGCCAGTAGACAAGTGCTGCAGTGTGACTCGATAACCATTTCCAGACACATGTGCAACCCATCACTCACTTCATGCTCTATCACTTATTGTTAGTTTTAACTGCCACCGACCACAGGCTCAGAAACTTCGAGGGAAAACTTCTAAAGAGAGTTTTTATAGCCATTATTGGGTGGAACAGTCGCAAACATTTACTCGAATCAAACTCCCAAAAATATCGAAACAAACCTGAGTTACAGCAGTCTAAAATTTGTAAAATTCTTAGTTTGGTGAAAACATTTTTTGAAAGTTTTAATCAGTCATGGTTGCTTCTCATAATTATTGGATTAAAATGCAACATTGCACCCTTTCCTAGAATTATAAAGAGTTAAACCACTAAAAATGTATTCTTTGAGATACTCTGGGGTTAACCTTGTTTTCCACCGAAAGCCTCAATTAATTCGGGTTTTCAGGCCAAATTCGACAAGAATTTCTCTGAAAATGAGCCTCCACAAACGAATACACATGCACTTGTTCGGCAAAAATCCTTATTTATCCATTTAATTTGTTTGGGCTTCGATGACCCATACAACACGCAGCCAAGTTTTTAATGACGTTTCGATGCTCGAGCTTGATGTCCAAAATTCTAGGCAGCGTCTCCTTTCTTGACCGTAAACCCTTGTGCCCGATCGGCGATAAATATTAATGAAGCATTTTCACGAACGTGAATATTTGTCTCCGAATTTCAAGGTTGGTTTTTGGTTGTCGCGTCGCGGGTGGAGGGAGGCATTTCATACATTTTGAGTTTTGATAAAAAATTGCAATGGCCACGATGACGCTTGAAATAAATCGATCTCCGTGTTTTCTTCAACTTCTCTCCACGTTGGTAAGGAATCTGATAAATGAGCTCATCGAGTATGCAATAATAGTGCGCAATTTTCCAGGAATCGTCTGCGGAAGGGAAAGAACGATGCTTGAGAAATCCTCCTTAACCATCCCATAGACCAGTCATAAATTGGTCGCTCAGTTTTTTTTTTTTTACACTAATTCTACAGTAGAACTTCACAAAAGTACTCAGGTCGAATTGAAGTTACACGGACAATATCTGATTGTGAGTGTAACTTTGATCAGAGGTTCCTTGGATAAACATTGTGTTTAAAGAGGGAAACTGATAGCACCTATCACAGGTCAGAACGAAAAAGTTAAAAAATATAAATTATTGATTTTCCTTTTTCTCCCACTTCGGAGGTTAACTTTCTAGTGTGCATACAGAGTGATCTAAAAGTCTCGCGCCCTTTTCGGAGCGATTCCTTTGAAATTATGGGCGGTCCCAAAAGTCGTTTGCTTTGATCTAGAAGCACTTAAAAAATTTCAAGTCTCCATCTCAATTTGTTTAAAGACAAGGGTGATGGCTGGTGCTAATGGAGCAGGATTTTTGGGTCATCTTGTATGTATTTTGCGTAACATGTAAGAGTAGCCGGCATTTACTAACAGACTTGTTGCAAGAACTGGGTGGATAAATATTCAAACTTTAAAATGGTACATTTTGCCTACTTGATCATTTGAAGGAATTATCTCGCATCTTCTGTTCTTAAGGGTTTATGGAGCAATACAGTATGCCAGGTATGCTCAAATATAACATGTAGTACTCTCTTCTCTCTTCATTAATTTTTACTATTTTGCTATGCTTGCAGGCAGTGACCATGCAGAAATATTAGCCGCTCTACCTACGACTCTGAGGTGCGAAAAAAATATGCACGTCGTTTTCACTCTAAAATTTCCTCCTTTCGTTTTCAGTGAACGATAGCGATGCATTTATGGGTGAAACTAGTGACTTTCTGATAGGATTGGAGGTAAAGAGACACCTCGCCAAGAAGATCTGGGAGGACATAAAGAGGCACTCCACCAAGGGGGATTTGTAGAACTATCTCAGCTCCAAAGGGAGTTCGGGCGCCTTCTAAGGAAAATTTTGAAAAATTACGTGGTCTTAAGAGCAGTTTTCAGCAGCTGCTCTCACTGAAAAATTGATTGACTTACTACCTTAAAGATAAAAGATATGCCACGCACTTAACCCTTTATTGCATAGCGTTACATGAAAGCAACAAATGGTTTTCATCTTTCTTTCTATGTTGGAGTATTAAATTGAATCAAAGCAAGCAATGCTTTTTGGGGAGCGTTATAAGTCTGATCTCCTAACTTGAAGAATTACAACAAAAATCGATTTCAACTGACTCTAGTGTCGAAAAAATACTCTACAATGTAGATTTTCTCTCCAAAATCAACGATTAGCTCATGCAACAAAGGGTTAATAAGCTGAATTCCTCACATTTCTTCTGAGGGACCAAGTAGATTTTGAGTAGAAAAGGAGCAGGTTCTCCCCTAGTTCTGCCCATGTAGACATAATCTCATCGTAAGAACTCTCATGACTGTTAATGGAAATTAAAGTGAGGAAAGAAACGTTAGCAATAAACTGATCATTCTAATCGAGGTCTCGTAGAATCTAAAATCCGAGAAGTTTCGTATTTTCGAGAGGTCCACAGCTAAGTCTTTTTAATAAATATGAGCGTGCTTGAAAACTCCCGAGATACATCCAAGCGCATCAAAAACCTAGGTTAGGTAACGTGTTTCAGGCGATGTGAATTGGGCCTCACCGAAGAAATTCGGTCCGTGAGGTCGTTTGCGTTTCCCAAACAATACAACACATCACTGCATGTGGACAAATTACTTACTTTTTTCTCTTAAGCATCCGAAGTAAAGGAAGAACCACCTAAGTAGTCTGATATCCGAGGGGCGCTTAAGCTCTTTCTCGATTCAACTTGTGACACATCGAGTCCGACGTGCGAACGAAAGCCGTGATTCGAAAGCGGAGCGTTCACCGATGAGCCGCATCGATTCATTTCGTTACACATGCAACGGGCGAACGGGTGCTATTCGTTCCATCGAGGAAAAACAGAAATAATAATGCTATCCGTCATTTTTCTCGGATGAAAAACCCGCCGTCCTCCGCTTTTCCTCCGCCTCAGAGCATCAGAATTATATAATTACCTGCCTCGCTCGGTTCATGGTTTTGCTTGATTAAATCCAATGTATTAATTTTTACTCGAGCCTAAGTATGTGTGGGTGCTTCTATTTTATTTAAAGTATCATCTCCGATTTATTACGGTCCTGGACTCGACTCCTTTATCCTTGGCCTGATTTTGATATTTTCTTACGGGCGGAGTGACTGGAGAGGGCCTGCTCAGGCACTATGATTGCGTTACATATTTGGTCTATTATCTGTTCAAATCATAGACGATTTTGTTCATTGAAACATTTTGGCAAGTTTCAGATGAAACCATTCGATGGCCAAACGTCCAAACCATCAGTGGCGAAGTGTGAATGATCGAGTTTTGATATTTCCCCATTTGAGGGGCTTGGAGGAGAAGGCGCATGAGTGCAGATTTTGTTGTTTCGATGAGTACGTGTTTGAAGTTTTGAAATTAAATGGATCCTTATGGCAGAAAGAAAGTTCAAACTGACTTTTGGATGCTGAAAAATTCGAATTTGGGGATGAAGTTGTCACAGAATAGGCGGAAAGTCTAGTTTTTTTTTTTTTTTAAATTATTAATATCTTAATTTTTTCAATAACTGCACTTATCCGCTTTGTCCTCTAAGCCCTTCACTTGAAGCTATATGGTCAAGAATCGATTATTAAGGAGTTCGAAGCGAACACCCTGTTTATTGATCCTCCTCCATAGGTTTCGATAGCAGATCAATCGATATATCGCAATACCACGCCACTGAGATTCATGTCCCTACTTTCACATCTGCTATTGAGGACCTTCTATGGATGACGTAAAAACGACGAAAACTGTATCTTTTTTCATTTGAGGAAGCACCTGACACTTGTCATAATTTTTGGATGCCTTCACTTTTGTAATCGTGCAACGGGCAACCGTACACACGGGAATACTATGCCTTTTTGTGCCTTCATTTTTGCCTTCAATTTTACAATGCCTGCAATTTTAATATTTCGTTACAGAAAGCAGATAAAAATGAAACATTTCGGAACATGTCAACATGCGATCAAACGACGAAAATAAAGGAGGAAAGAATGACAGCAAAAAACTGTTGCAGCATAAAATAATTGCTGACGTGAGGCAAGATGGCCAGCAGAGAAATCTATTGCTCTATTAATGATAATTACAATGAAATAGCGCGGGGTAATTTCACTCGGATTCGAGCGTTTTGTCTTCCATTTTTCTGCCGGTTGGAAAATGAGGGGAAGAATGTGAGCTCTATCAAATGAAAATAATGGAGTGTAATTATTGTTACAGTTAATTAAGTGCCTTAATATGGGAATATGGCATGCGTCTGCCGTATTTGCATGACTTAATTCCTATCTTTTTGTGGCTTGGTTGAATGTGCGTCATAGAGATACCTTTGCCGTGCTGACGAAAAATCACTTGTGAACAATCGGAAGTGACCATCTCTCTTAAAAACCATGATCTTTTTTAAAGGGGGGGGGACTTGCGTATTTATTTCTTTGAAATTTTCAGAGGATTAGCTATATGCAATGTAATTGATTTTAGCCACATAGTAGAACGATAAATACTCGTTACTTTTCTCAGAAATGAATACATTAACGCAGGAATTGTAGCGAGATACAAAACCTTTTATGCTGTTCTTCCTTAGCAAGGGAGAACGTAACAGTTTCGCTATGAAAAATTATTCACGATGAAAGATTCCAAAAAATCAGTTTTTGGGGATATTTGATGTGAATTTTCAATGGATGAAAAATTATACTGCTAAAATATCTCTCACACTATGTGAAGTATTTGGTTTGTCTGTTTCTAGCCTCAAGTTCATATGGCATGATATAAAAGTGGAAGAGATTCGTAATCCAAGTTTGATCATATTAAGAAACTGAAGTAAAAAATGAAGTAAATTTAAAGAATATTTATTTACTGATCAATATATCAATTTAAATAATAAATAACAATAATATAAATTCAAATTACAAATTCATCATAATATTGAACAAATTTCAGATTTTGATAACTTCAAAAAGTAACCAAGTATTTACACTTTAGACATGATGTCTTTTAAGCAAATTATCAACCAAACTAATATTAACTGAGATGCTTGAAAGGAGAGTCACGTAGAAGGAATAACATGTTCATGAAACTATACACAGAGATAATTCTTTAAAAGATTACTTGTAAGCAGCCAAGATTTTTAAACTATATATTTATATTTCTTAGCTTAGCAGTCAACTTTAACTTTACACCTAATCACGAACTGTAGTTTTTACAAATCTCCAATATTTTTGGATACATTCAAGTGAATCGGTTTACCAACGATTTATGCTTGGATGTGATATCGCATTGTTAATGCGATGGAAACAGGGACGTTTAAGTTTACTTCGACAGAGTTATTTACAAATTTACCGTCCCTGGTATTCCTCCAACACTCAGAAAATCTAGGTTTAATATCTTACTAGGGGATTCAGAAAGTATTTTCTTAAACTAACTAAAGGCACTGCTCGCATGAGCAATTTGAATTATCTAAAATTCAATACATCATGCCTCCTGCAAAACCCCAGTGTTAACGATAAAGTAAATACACAATTTTACACTACGCTTTTTTGGTGAAAAATCAACAAGCTTTTGCGGTTTTTTTTAGCAATGTAGTATTTACAAAATTCAAACAAGATATTATAGTTGCAGTATATTTTTCACAAATCGGGTAGATAAGTGTCACATATCCTTTCACGCTGAGATATTTAGATAAGGAGCTTAACTCTTTATCTAAATTGCGCTCATTTTCTCTACTTGATCTGTGGGCTTGCTAGGAGCCTCAGCTCAGCGAGAACGGGGACTCTGGTCGAGAGCCTCGGCTCGACCACAACTCTCTCTCTCTTGTTTTCTGGACTCTGGACTCACGATTTTTTGGAACATGGAAACCCGGACAACTTTGGTGAATATTTGAAAAACCTTTCTTTTCCCTTTTGGAATCTTTTTCATTTTTTAGACAGCTTTAACAATTTTAATTAATTTAATGTTTTTCTTTTTTTACCTTCTTCAAAATTTCTTAAAATTTTTCTAATCAATAAATTTGTAAAACGCCAGACTTCTGTCTTTCTTAACTTGAAATAGTCCCGATCGTAAAAAGCGTAAAAAGCATGAATTTTTAAATATTTTTTTTCTTCAGTTTTCTGATTCTGCTCTCCCGTTGCATTTCAGCAGGTATAATTGTCCAAATACTTGGATTTTCACTTTAAGGGTGAATTTCAGAGTATTTCGTCAATTATATCTCACAACCGCTCCTCCAGTGATAATACTTGATTCCATGTAAGAGTATAAGTCGTAAAGTTATAAAATTACGCCTTATGTGGAATCGGGTTTATCTCTGAAGGAAGGATGACCATCCCAATGAGCCTTCTGCTTTATTTCTCCATATTGTAAAATGGTGGTCATCACAAGTGGTGCCGAAACCCTCCTTTTGAACCATAGATTTTTCTCTGTTAATTAAATAGTTTCGCATCTTCACAAGTGGTGCCGAAACCTCGGTCTTCAATTTGTTTTGTTGAGAACTTGTAATTTTTCTATTTTTCCAGATTTTTGATTTATATTTCAATTCTATTTTTATTTAACATGCTTTAAGTTTTCACGTTGTTTTTTAAAACACGATCGAAGGGATTTAAAGGCGTTCTAATTTTTGAAATATGACAATTAGAAATTTGCGTTTCTTGATTTATTGATTTTCTACTAATCATTTATTTCATTCTTGTTAACTTGTCCGTAATTCAGTGTCCTTACAGGATTTTTTTTTCTTTTTGTTGAGTGTTTTAAACTTTTTTTATTTAAATTTTGAAACCACTACAGTTTGTGGGTATTGCTGTGTCTCTGGGCAGCCATTGCAACATCCACGAGGTGCAGTTTAAAAACTTTTTTTTTGACTAAAATTCTATGCGTCGATTTTTTTTTATTGTTGCTCATGATTTCGTGTAAATTTAAGTTCTTCTCAAAATTCTACTTCTTCTCACAGTCAAAATCCAAGTAATTCTACAAATTTTCCTTTAACTAACTTGCAAAATCTTACTAGTAAAAAGCTTGAAAGTAATTTTGATTCGCCTTTTCTTAGTACGCAATTTGTAAATTCAACTTTATATCCGAAAATTCTCACACCGGAAGCTACAAAAATAGTTTGCATTCGGATACAATTGTTTTAACTTCAGATTTTGAAGATTCAGACCTTTTAGATTCATTGTCTATAGACGAAATCATGGACACAAACACTCTTCTTAAGATAAAAATGCTGATTATTAGCTTCAAAATTTATATGTGCATACCGAAATTATTTTTTCAGTATTAAACTGTTAATGTTTCATATAATTCGAAGTTCTATTATGAGCCAGCGATTCATTGATGAATCAAAAATGATTCATTTAATTCCTTGCTTTTTGCAGGAAAATATAATTTATGGAAAAAACCTGTCCCATATTTTTATTTTTATTCTTAGAAATACAGTAATGGGTTTTTTTTTTGAAGGAAAAATTTTCACCTGATCAAGTAACCGTATCAGAATGCTGTGCACGGCAGAAATAAAATTCCTTTCAAATCCCATTACTTGAGTGAGCGCTCCAATTATTTTAATAATTCCTCTAGCATTTACACTAGTAGTTCACTGAGTGAGAATAGTGATAAATTGCTTAAATTAAAAGAGGCAAATGATTTATTTAATCAACTTTTCGAAGTTGAAAGCGAAAGTAGTTCTCTGAGTGAGAATTTCGCAATAAATCTTAATAATTCATGCAGGGTTCAGGTAGTTCACTGAGTAAGAACTGTCCCATAAATGCATAATAATCCCATGAGTTCAGGTAGTTCACTGAGTGAGAACTGCTCTAAGGATTATATTAAAATTAACTCCAGTAAAACTAGTAGTTCACTGAGTGAGAATAGTATGGAGAATTATAAGAGACCTTCAGGTAGTTCACTGAGTGAGAACGTAGGTACTCTTTTTTTATATATAGTGGCGGTAAATCAAGTAGTTCACTGAGTGAGAATTGTACGCCACAGGGGACTTTTATTAAAGGTTTTAATTAAATTCCATAAAGGCTTTTAATGCCATTGAATTGGATTCAGCTGCTGAGTACAGACTGATTTCCAGAAATTAGTAGACACCCTAAGTGGTGATATTTTTTGTAAGAATAAGGACCAATTTTTCTAAGAAAATTTTAACTTCATGCCTTCAAATAAATGTTAAATTCAAGATTCTCAGTGCCTGAAACTATTGTTGTAATGTTTCTAGGTCAAATTTCTTTGAAAATTCCGAAATTAAATTGAATATTGATGTGATTTTGAATCCTGCTATCCATAGTATTTCTTGCGCGCGATATGTTATGCAATGCCAAATCTGTTTTTGCCTCTAATAAGCTGAAATTGTTAACAAAAGCCTTTGACTATTAAAGAAATTCAAAAAATATTATCTGTCGTCTTCCATATAATTTGCCAAATATCGATATAATAAACTGCGTAGCATTGTGAATAATTTGAGGGACGCCTCAATGATATTTTCAGTGACTATGCGTAGCCAACTTTCTTACAATACAAAGGGAGACGTCAGGGGCGGACTGGCCCTAAATTAAGTATGGGGCGGGCCCCTAGGGGGGTCTGGGGGGCCCCCCAGTAGAAGGGGGGTCCCGGAAAATTTTGAAAATTAGGCCCTTTTAGAATGAATTTTACGCTATTTTAGACCCTATTCTTTAATATTATTTTTGAAACATTATCCAAAAAGAGACCAGAAATGCAAAACTTAGTATATTTTCTTAAACTGGATGAAAAAATGAGAATCCGTTGTATACTTGGAATTCAACTTTTATTTTCCTCTTCCAACGAAAAATTGTGCCAAAGCTAAATTAGTATACAGAAGATACATAGAATCAAGTAGAATAGTAATAGTGACAGTCTAAAAAGAACACATTCTGAAAAACATAGTTCGGATTTTTTTGTTCGTTTGTTTTTTTTAAATGTACTTTTTAGCCGCCAAAATTGACAACTGTCTTAATTTTTTTTGAACGTTTTATTGGATCCTTTCTTCGCTCTGCTCATAGAAAAATCGGTGCCGTTTACTAGTTAAATGACGCGTAATGAATGAATAAATCGATGGTTAAATTCTGAAAACACGTAACTCGGAATCCGCATCATGAACCCTGAGACTCGTAAGGATGCTCATGTTTTGCGTGTATCCTTATGAGTCTCAGGGCTCATGAGTTAATGATGCGGATTCCGAGATACGTGTTTTCAGAATTTAGCCATCGAAATAAAAATAAAAATACAAACAAAAAATTGACAAAAATCTGACACTTTGAAAATTATTGTGTTAATTAAACTGGAAATAGAAACACAGTTTTACGCCATTAACAGCCTTTTTAACTCTGTTGAGGTTGCCGCGATCAAGTTGATTATTATCTCGTGATCAATAGATTTGGTCAAATCTCTTTCTACGTACAATAACATCAAGTAAGTCAGTAGTTCTTGCCCAATTTGCGATCGAATCCGCGTTTTAATAAGTTTTAGTTTCGAAAATACTCGCTCACAGGTAACTTGGGTGCATGGTAAGGTTAAAACATACCTAAAGACAAGTAATAAACCATTAAAGTGGCCAGTTTGACTTGACTGTTCAAACAAGATTTTATAGGCGCAATGGAGGCAGTTTTCGCAAGCCTTTTTGTCAATTTAAAAAACTGACCAAAATAGGAGGGAGGGGCGAGGCTTGTGTTACGTATTTATTTATTTTTTTTGAGGGGGGGGGATGGTTCGAGCTTGCGTTACGATGCGTTACGGAGGGGGGATGGGGGTAAAAAAATCGGAAAAACTGCGTTACGTATTATATGGACAGCCCCCATTATGGATTTCGCTAAAGGGGGGAAAAATCGCCGAAGGCCCCTACGAAATCCCTTGAGAAAGGTAGGAAAGGTTCCCTACTAGGGGCCTCCAAAGTTCAAAATTGCATAGAAATGCCCCCTCGAGGCCTCTCTGAATCAGTACCAAAGGGCCCCCGGCAAAAAGGACCCTTTTGTCGAATCGGCGATAAAGAGCCCGGTGCCTTGAAGGTCCTTAGAGGCGGTATAAAACCGCATCAAGGCCTCTTCAAATCGGCAATAAATGGTCCCTTGGAAACGGCAAAAAAGGACTCCTTCGAATCAGATAAACTTTTAAGGTCCTTAAAAGCGGCAAAAAAAGGCTCCATCGAGTCTTCTTCGAATCGGCAATAAATGAGTCCTTCAGGGCTCCTCCGAAATGACAAAAAAGGACCCCTTTGGACTTATTCGAATCAGAAAAAAGGGCTCTCAAAATGTAACGCCCTTAGATACGGCATAAAAAAGCTCCTTCAGGGCGCTCTCCGAATCGGCAATAAAGTGTCCTGTCCTCTCAGGAGTCTCGGGGCCCTTTCTCGAGGACGAATCGAAAAAGCTCTCGGGCGCTTCTTCGAAACGGCGAAATACGGCCCTTCAAATCGGCCAAAAGGGGCCCCTCCGGGGCCCCTTTTGGCCGATGAAAGTGGGGCGATCGCCCCATCGCCACCCCGGCCAGTCCGTCCCTGGGAGACGTACATTGAAAACCCCGTTAGCACAGTTAACCGCTAAAGATAAAAGAATAGTAGTAGATTTCAGAAAAGTTAATAAAGTAATTGTCCCAAACTGATTCCCCTTACCAAGGATCGATAATGTTATTTCGAAATTACAAGGGAATACTTACTTTTCTATTGTCAACTTTCTTGGCGGATATTATCAGCAAAAAAGGCAAACGTTCAAAACGCTATTGTGCTTTTAACTGTCCTTTTGGTTTATTTGAACTCAATGAAGTACCTACAGGAATTAGAAATTCACCCAGTGCTTTCAGCAAAGCTTTACAGAGAATATTTTCAAATTTGTTATATCATAGATTCCTCATTTGCATCAATGATTTAATTATTTATTGAAATTTTTGTAATGAACGAATGAAATAATTTAATCTTTGTTTCAAGACTGAAAATTGTCATATAATGTTAAAAAACCTCAATTTTCTTGGTTATTTTATTAATGACAAAAGCTTAGTTCCTTTACAGTCAAATTTAGACGCTATTTTAAAGCATAAACTCCCAAATGTTAAAAAGACGTTCGTTCTTTTCTGGGTAGTGTAAATTTTTAACGGTCCCTTATTCATAGATTTTTGTTTTTATTTTTTCTAATATTGCTGCGCCTCTGATAGAGCTTACGAATAAGAAATATGAGAAATATAATTTTTTTTAGACGAAGCCGACGAAGCTTTTGAAACTCTGAGACAATTAGTCGTTTACCTTTCCTGTTTTACTAAATTTCTTTGATGATTTAGATATCTATCTTTTGAAAGATACGTCAAAATCAGTTACAGGAAACTTTTTGAATCTTGATTTCTTTTTCTTTAGTAAAATTCCTCCCCCCCCCTCTTGGTTTGCAACATGTCTAGAATTACGAGGTGTTTTAGAGTCGGTCGAACATTTTGACAATTTCTTGCCTCATTAAGAAATTCAATCATCATAAATTCATTCTCTTGTCTGATCATTTCAGTTTGGAATATTTATAGATTTCAAAAGATGAGAACAATCGTTTAAATAAATTGACGAATGATTTTGATCATCAAATGTAAGACTTATGCAAGTAATAAGATGAAAATCTTTCGAAACTTCGCTGTTTTCAAATTAAAATTGATCAGTAATTCTGATAAAGAGATTTTTAAACGGTCAAATGCTCTAAATAACATTAACTTAATGATTTTAGGCTTACAGCGAAGGAAATACCCTGAGATAAAGGAGTTACGTATTTTTCTGACGGATGATAACATTATGGTCTCGCAGGCAATAATGAACTTAGTACCTTATCATAATCAGAAACGGTTATTGCTACCCTAGGTTTCAACCATTACGTAATTTCATACTTAATTTCTTTTAATAACTACTCCAAAATGTTCGAAGGACTCTACCAACAATTCAACTTATTCCCTTGAAAAAGACTGCAATTTTTTGAGTCGTTCTTCGTTCTATGTGGACTTATTCTCGAATAAGGATTGTGATAACACAATACGAGGAGGAACTCATTTTTGATTTCCGCTTTTCAATCTCCGCTTTCATTCAATTTTTTTAAAATTTACTTATAATTTTTTTAATGAACCTTTTGATTTTTTTTAAAAAACAATTTTAGCTTCACGTGGACTTGTTTTTGTTTATTATTTCTTTAAACAAGGGTCGTGAGAACACGACGCTAAAATTAGAACCTAATCAAAATTTTTCTTTTTCAATTTCGTTTGGCAAATAATTCGCTTTCCCTTTTTGAATCGGCAACTTTTGTTGCGTTCCACCGTTTTGTGATGACTCTTAAGGGTTTTGTTAAGTCAGTAACCCTGCCTCTGGGCTAGTCGTTCACCCAATGAAAAACAAATTTCGCGAATTGTTTGAATTTGGAAGGTACTTTCTCAGAGTAAGGACTGTGGTGTTGTGTTGATTTCTCTACCTGAGTCACATCTATCGTTTGGTTCCCCTCGCTTTTTAGGCGTTGTAAAGTTTTGTAACTTTTACTGTTGTAATAAAAATGAGCATCTTTTTCAGAGAACAGAACAAAATATTACTGCAGTAAATTGCAACAACTTTAAGGTGATGGAATTATTTGTTTAAAATAAGTGGATCTGTTCACTATTTTTGTGAAGAGGGATAGTAAAAGCATCCCCTGGAGCACAGATGCAAATTCATATCAACATGGCACCCGATTTCAAGGGCTAGCGCGAACGACTGCATTTGTGATCTTCCACGCAAACATAATGTCAATGGTGAACTTGATATTTTCTTACGGGCGGAGTGACTGGAGAAGGCCTGCTCAGGCACTATGATTGCGTTACATATTTGGTCTATTATCTGTTCAAATCATAGACGATTTTGTTCATTGAAACATTTTGGCAAGTTTCAGATGAAGCCATTCGATGGCCAAACGTCCAAACTATCAGTGGCGAAGTGTGAATGATCGAGTTTTGATATTTCCCCATTTGAGGGGCTTGGAGGAGATGGCGCATGAGTGCAGATTTTGTTGTTTCGATGAGTACGTGTTTGAAGTTTTGAAATTAAATGGATCCTTATGGCAGAAAGAAAGTTCAAACTGACTTTTGGATGCTGAAAAATTCGAATTTGGGGATGAAGTTGTCACAGAATAGGCGGAAAGTCTGGTTTTTTTTTTTTTTTAAAAAAAATTATTAATATCTTAATTTTTTCAATAACTGCACTTATCCGCTTTGTCCTCTAAGCCCTTCACTTGAAGCTATATGGTCAAGAATCGATTATTAAGGAGTTCGAAGAACGATAAATACTCGTTACTTTTCTCAGAAATGAATATATTAACGCAGGAATTGTAGCGAGATACAAAACCTTTTATGCTGTTCTTCCTTAGCACGGAAGAACGTAACAGTTTCGCTATGAAAAATTATTCACGATGAAAGATTCCAAAAAATCAGTTTTTGGGGATATTTGATGTGAATTTTCAATGGATGAAAAATTATACTGCTAAAATATCTCTCACACTATGTGAAGTATTTGGTTTGTCTGTTTCTAGCCTCAAGTTCATATGGCATGATATAAAAGTGGAAGAGATTCGTAATCCAAGTTTGATCATATTAAGAAACTGAAGTAAAAAATGAAGTAAATTTAAAGAATATTTATTTACTGATCAATATATCAATTTAAATAATAAATAACAATAATATAAATTCAAATTACAAATTCATCATAATATTGAACAAATTTCAGATTTTGATAACTTCAAAAAGTAACCAAGTATTTACACTTTAGACATGATGTCTTTTAAGCAAATTATCAACCAAACTAATATTAACTGAGATGCTTGAAAGGAGAGTCACGTAGAAGGAATAACATGTTCATGAAACTATACACAGAGATAATTCTTTAAAAGATTACTTGTAAGCAGCCAAGATTTTTAAACTATATATTTATATTTCTTAGCTTAGCAGTCAACTTTAACTTTACACCTAATCACGAACTGTAGTTTTTACAAATCTCCAATATTTTTGGATACATTCAAGTGAATCGGTTTACCAACGATTTATGCTTGGATGTGATATCGCATTGTTAATGCGATGGAAACAGGGACGTTTAAGTTTACTTCGACAGAGTTATTTACAAATTTACCGTCCCTGATATTCCTCCAACACTCAGAAAATCTAGGTTTAATATCTTACTAGGGGATTCAGAAAGTATTTTTTTAAACTAACTAAAGGCACTACTCGCATGAGCAATTTGAATTATCTAAAATTCAATACATCATGCCTCCTGCAAAACCCCAGTGTTAACGATAAAGTAAATACACAATTTTACACTACGCTTTTTTGGTGAAAATCAACAAGCTTTTGCGGGTTTTTTTAGCAATGTAGTATTTACAACATTCAAACAAGATATTATAGTTGCAGTATATTTTTCACAAATCGGGTAGATAAGTGTCACATATCCTTCACGCTTCAATTCAGATTTTTGATCAAAATCATGAGAAATTTCAGCTGCGGAAAACTGTTGCGACCTTTTGTGACTTCAGTTAAAGCTTACTTGTGAATCAATGGCCGCATTGAAGAGCTTTCTACGATTATTATTCAAATTACTTACATAGATAGCATTAATAAAAAGATGCCAGGGATCAGAATGGGCTGCATTGCAAAGTTGATGAATTCACAAGAAATATTCATAGGAAACGAGTGTTTTGAACACTCTTGATTTACAATTCCGAGATTTTTGATAATCAGTCAAATGAAAAATTTCATCCCCCATCATCGGGCTAAATGTAAATGGTTTATGTTTTAATTACATGAGATTACTCATAAATGTAAACTAATCAGGTCCTTTATTATACTCATTCAGAATTTTTGTCTTTCAAGGTATTTGTATTACTCTTATAGGATGAACTAAACTAAAAGAAATTCAGTTCTGCCTCTCATCCAAAAAGTGGTCGCGTTTTTTCACGAACTTCCATCGGGCTATGTTACCAGAACGTCATCGCTTTGAACTGAAAAACATTCACATTCGTCATTAAAATAAAATAAAACAAGAAAAACGCTTAAAGAAAGTAAAATAAAATCATAATAATAAATTAAAATAAAATAGAGAAAGGATAAATTATACGAGCTGCTTTGTATTAAGCAAAGAACTGATTTGATTTCAAAAAATTAAGACGTGAAAAAATGAAGAAATCATAATAATGAAATAAATGAAATAAAGATTTATCATAAGAAGGTGAGGAATATCATTAGATTTTCATTATTGTGAGTTTCTCACTTTCAACATTAGACTCAAGTGTCTCATTTTAGTTACGAAGCTTTATTCCAAATTTTAGCTTTTAATGTGAAAGCTCGTTTCTGTAAATATATCATTGGAAATCATACATGAAAATAATTGAAAGTTAGGTTGTTCAAGAATTGGACATAATTTTAAAAGAAAAATTTGGCTGAGTTATTTTTCCTCGAAGTTTTTCAAATGATCAATGTTCAGTTGAAATAATTGGGGGAAGAAATGAAAAAATAAATAATAATATTAAAAGTAAAAATAAAATCAGGTTCCAAAACGAAAAAAAAATCTGTTTCGCGGTATAAAAAATAAAAGCTGAAAGTGAATGTTCCTTCATGAAAGGATGAGCCTAGTTCCACTTGGGCATCTTATAGCTTAAATTTAGAAAAATATTCTACCGTTTACACTTTCACGACCACGTTCGTTGCAAAATTTTGGGAGTAACTTGGATAATTTACACAAAGACCCGAGGAAAATCCAGGAACAGTTCAAGAACAGTGAATGATCGATTTATTCGCGTTTTTAAGGAAAACGTGCAACACACTCAGGTTAATCCCGGGAAAAAGTGATGATACATAAGAGGTTCTCTTTGTAGTCTGAGCTCCAAAATTCCGGCTTACGATCCGTGATTACGAGTGATCAGAGACTCGTGTGACTTGGTTGATTTTAAAATTCAACAAGTGTTTTTCCTCATGCGCCCTCACCTCCATACGAATGCTCATAATCTAGAGCTCATCAGATGACGGTCCGGCTCGGTTTTAACATCGACCGATTCACGCAGCCACAGGCGCTCATTCATCAAGCCGAGCATTATGTAATTAGTAAAATATTCGTCTGGATTTTATGAATTTTAAATCTTAATTCCTTCATTTGCATAGTTAATTCGTTCGAGTCCCGATACGACCGCGCCGAAATCATAAAAGATTCGACGGAACATAACCATGAAGCGAAGCTATAAAATATAATTATGAAATCTGCTCCTTCCGAGGATATAAAAGAGCTGCGAGAGAAATAAAAGTAAGGAGGAAACCGAGGAAAATAATCGGTGGAAAAAACAGGATTTCAAAGGTCGCAGCAGGGGTGGGGGTGGGGAGTGGGGGCGGGGGAATTTTTTTTAATTGTTGGGGGAGAACTTACGGTAATAAATAATTGAGTTGGGTAATGGCCAAGAAAATAGATAGCGATTTTATTGTTATTGAAGACTGTGACATTATAGTTATTAAGGCCGTGGGCAGATATTAATAGTGTGACATACAAGCCAACGACATCGTTTCACCTTTAAAATATTCTGCTCCTCGACCGACCGACCGACCGACCGACCGACCGTTCCTCCCTCCATGTGACCCCCGCCACCAACCCCCGCCGGTCCTCCATGCCTGGCCTCGCTCACAACCACAGAATCTTCGACGCGTCACACTCGGTTACACCTACTCAACACAATTAACTAAATCCTGAGTCGTTTTGTTATGATTAATTATTGACTTCCTCCGACCATACCTCGGAAAAAAAGCTCTCCACGACAGTAAAAACCGTGAGATCCAGTATTTCGCTGGCGAGAATCAGTGTCGCCAAAACCTGGATAGCCGCAAAATGGTCTCTGCTTAAGGGTTATTTCAAGCCTGTATAGCGAGCAGATGGCAGCCTTGCCTTGAATATTAAAATATCGGAGCATGATGATGTTCGGCCGCATTGGAATAAGAAGACTATTAAAATTTGAAATTTTTAAAAATTACGTAAGCACAATATTTTAAGATTGCTGCGAAATATGTTGGACGGAAACCCATGCAAAATCTGAAGGAGTGTGCGCGTGACACGCGCTCCGGAAACGGGGAGCAATCGAAAAAAAAATCGAGGCAGAGGCGAGGCGTGCTTGCGATATATCGATTGATTTGCCATTTAAGCCTATGAAAAATGATCGATAAAAAGGGTGTTTGCAAGGAACACATTTACTCTTTACCCTGAAGAAACTATCAGATTAAAATCCTTGAACCTGATCGATTAAACCGGCAGGCTTTTTCTTAAAAATTCTCTTGTAGGTTCACTACTTTTGCACTAGTGCTCCCAGCCATTGCGAGGGCAATGCTCCAGCCACCTTGCACAAGTGCACGCGACGAATGACACCGTGAACTCATCAGGGCAGGAATAAGAGATCACAGTCCATGAATATTAAAACAAATCGGGCGCGATTGACAAGAGCTTTCGTGACATCGATCGACCGAAAACTATTAATTATCCGCGAATTCAAATTTTGATTCCGGTGACTTTGAGCTAATTTATGCGCTAGCCCAGTTTCCTGCCCGTTCAGCCGGCTAAAAACTGAATTAGCCTTGTCAGTTAAATCACTCTTGGATCCGGTATGATTCGATAAGTTCCCGGACAAAGTCAATCAATGAATTTGAATAAAAGTTGTTACGGCGCCTCTCGTCAGCCGGAGAGAGATCGCACAACCTCACCTCGAAAACCTTACGTAATCGACGAAATACTCATGGTTCGAGATGTTCACCTGATGATTTTGTCTGTTAGATAGGATTCCGACAGTAATCAACTAAATAAAACGACTGATTTCGTTAATCAGCAGGGGTATGAAAGTGCTTTTAACCTCTAATTTGTCGACGCCTGTCTAGCAAAATCCGACTTTCGTTGACTTAGAAGAGGTCATTGGTTCAATTAAGTATCTCAGACATCATTATCATCAGGATTCACCGTCAAAAAGTGATATATTGAAGTAAATCGTGTCTAAGACTGGCAACAGCGTCAGCAAACTTAGATCCATGTTTTTCCAAGTTCCCCGTTTTTTGTCTTCAAACTTTGCATTGCTGCTGCAGGGTCAAAGTTTGGTATTTTCGAATGTTCTTTTCATGAAATGATGCAGAATTCATCCCTTCCAGCTGTGATATGGTTAACTTGTTATATTTATTTCACAGTTAAACACATTGAACATATATATCGTTCGGCTCCATCACATATGCCTCTAGATGAGGCTGGCCCTCCATGACCCACATTATCATCAAAGGGAATTCGGATTTTTCCGCCATTACATATGCGGCGATAAACAACGATCTCTCTCCACGGTAGCTTCCCTGCCCGGGAGGTTCCCGGGTAACGGGTCCGTTGTTAAATCATTCAAAGACGCGAGGAAATAGTTGCCGACACTATCGGATCGCACGGCGCGGAATCGGATCAGATGCAAATGTTTACACGCAAGTTCAACGAACCAGGATGACACACGCTCGGAAAACTCAGGGATGCAGTTAACGATTTTAAGGCGTGAAAGCAATCTTGGAGGAGGAAATTCAATTTACGGCGTGCAGGGAGCGGAGGGCAGGAGGGACGGGGAGGGGGGGAGGGGTGATAAGTTCACGAAAACGGTTAGCTCGACACTCGTCGGGCATAAGCAGGGAAATGTCGGTCCCGTAACTCGAGCAGCCTGTGAATACGATTAAACTGGAAAATTAAAAAAGGCGCACGAGGACGGAGGAGGACGGGAGAGGGCAGAGGAGCGAAAAAGGCGGGGCAGGGAGGGGCGCGGAGGGCTAACGGGTCGCGTCATAAATGCGCATTGCACATTGCACATTGCACATCTCGCCGGTCAACGCGATGCATGCGCCGATGACGGGATGAGTTACACGACGGCGCTGTCTCGCCTTGAGATATTGCAGTCGAATTTCGCGTAGTGCGGATTCGACAGCTGGAACGTACCCCATCAATTTTGTGTAAGTTTGCGAATAATTGGACGTATTTCTGTCAAACGGAACTGTGTGCATTATGACGTGAGCCCTGTTATGCATATATTATTATGGGTCTCAGAGCTCATGTCTCAATGCACATAGTTCCGTTTGACAGAAATACGTCCAATTGCCGCTCTCTCGATTCGAAAAGACGTAACTACAAGTGAACGTTGCAAAATGTCCGTTCGCGATTTGTGACCGCGCTCGAGAACTGAGGGCATTCTCAATCGGAAACTTCACTAATGATGAGCGACATTAGAGAATCTCTCGAGAAGAGATTTTCCTATCATTCTCTTGTAAAAACCAGGAGAGATACGGAATCTTCTTTATAATTTTAGTATGGGGTCGCGTCCCCTGCGTTACTCCTCTTCTAGATGATGACCCCTCCCCCTCGTAAGACCGCATGTGCTTCAATGGCTGCATACCCTGTCCGGCTCGGATAGACGTTATCCTATTCATCGTTCCTATGAAATCGATCAACATAGTGTGGCAACAGCGAACCCCCTTCCCCCCTCCTTGGCGGCCCTACCCGTCACGTTAAGTCCCCCCTCCCCCTCCCACCGCCAGGAAACATCTATCGCTCACTCGCTCTTTTAATTTCATTTATTTACCTCTGCATCTCTGACGACTTGCCACCGAAGGATAAATATGAATCGAAACGAGTCGCTGGAAGTTTGAGCTAGATAAGTTCGCTTTGATTGCCTCCGTGAGGGGGGGGGGGGGGAGTGGCTTTCCGCTACTCGCGACCATTAGAACTGACGTAAGTTGACCGTCTTGTAGGCGTAACGTCGCCGATGAACTTTACGGACAATCCCCGACTGGGAGGAGCCCGCCAAGGGACCGGCGATGGGGAGGGGGGGGGCGCAACTGACTAAAGTGATCGTTGGAGTTCAACCGGATTGGGCACCTAACGAAGAATGTCATTGAACGGAAGCCTGATGCAGTTTTATCAGGCCTGCATTCAGCAGGCAGAGAGATTGATCTGACCAAGTTCCTCGTTGACAATCATCTGTTACTCTAGGCAAGGATTCATGTTTTGATTTCCGTCAATTCTACTGCATTCCTATTATCTTCATTTGAAATATTTTATTTATTTGAAGTCTTTAAAGTTTGAAATTTATTAAGGAATATTGATGAAATATCATCATTTTTCTGGGTCCTAGTATATTCTGACGGAACGAACTCAAAATGGTGAATGTTTTATTAACTCCATTGTGGATCAGTTGCCTGTTGATGAAGCCAAGTTGACCGGCACCATTGTATTTATTAAAAACGAGTATTGGATGTTTATTGGTGAGAGGTGCGTCAGCGTCAATATTGTTCATGAAAATTTGATTTTCGGAGGCTATATTCCCCAGCAAAAGTACCAGGTCCAAGTACTGATACACGGAAAAAATTAAATTGCTGATTTAACAATTCAATTGCTAAAAAAAAATGATTGCAATGTTTCAGTGTAGATTTTGCAACCCAATAAAAGGCTGCTTTAACCACCCCCGTGGTTAAATTAGCTTACAATAGTGGTTAAAGTGGCATTCTTTTGTTGTAAAATCTACGTTTGAACGTTGAAGTCACTATTTTTTACCGATTGAATTGTTAATTCAGCAATTTAATTTTTCCGTGTACTATATACGAAGCGCAGCGTGGAGTTGGAAGATTTCGCAGCAATACTGCCGGGCTAAGGAAAAACGCCGTATGAACATTCGAGAGTTGCCAAATTTCCTTTGATAAAACATGAATTTTGTACGACATTTTCGCACATTTTTCTTTGAAATCTTCAGATATTTTAGATTAAATTGCGTGCAAAATAGTCTGAAAATTTTCGAAAAAAACATTCACAATTTTCCCAGTGAATTCGCTTTTTATCGAAGGAAATTTGGCAACGTCTGAAGGCGCATACGGCGTTCTTCCTTAGCATGGCAGAATAGCAATAACCTACGAGTTTCGAGCCACGATTCTGTCGATTGCGGTTACATTTTGCCGTAGGGGCGAGTAACGAACGACTCATACTTCTGCGGTTTCGCTCTCCGATTTGAGACGGGAGATAAAAAGTTGGCAGGGAGGATCGCCTCCTTGAAACTCTTCCGCGAGGCCCCATTCATCGAAGCCGAGCGTCGATTTTTATCGAATGGTCCTTAATTAATCATTATCCTTTTCCCGCCGCCTCGCACCGCGGCATCTCTCTCCGAGGAGGGTAGCTACAATGTTATTCATTATTAGCGGTACGTGAAATTCAAGAAGGGGAGCTCCTGCGCCAGAAAACAAAACAAAAAATAAAAACGACCCCGATCGGAGCGCATTCGGGAGGGAGCAGGAAGCTAAATGAAAATCCCTGAGTATCGAATATCAATAATTATGACCGTATTTCTAATCAGGTGCCCTCCTTTCTACCTACTCTTCCCGTTCTTTTTTTTTTTCCTGAGTATTTTTTTTATACGTCGTTTCTTTGAGTGCCGCCGTTCGGAATCACTGGTGATCCATTTTGACACAAAAATTGTCTCTGTTAACGTCTCCGGCTTTTGTTCCTCTCGCTATGCACAATCTCCGGCTTAATTTCTGTTCTTCCGGACCCTCCCCCTACCAATTGATACTAAGAAGACGGAGCCATTATGAACTGCAAGTCTTCTCTCCGTGGTTCTCGTTCAGTGCAAGAAAAAAATTCATTGAACAAAAAACAGGATTAGAAATTAGTCAGTCTTTCAAAAAAAAGGACGTGGACATATTAAGCCAAGGGCCGTTTAATAACAAAGGGACACGCAAAATTTGCGGGTATCATTGGCAGATCTAGCAAATTGTCAATATTGTTTTTTCTCCACTTAAACCTATAGAAATGGATCGATTATTTGGGAGGTATACGGTGTTGACAAATTGCAGGATCCGCCTCTGACAAGTACCCTTTCAATAAGATAGAATTCATATTGATCCACGTCGAATAATTTAAGTGCTGGCAACGTATTTAACTCGATAGAATTTCCAAATATTTTAGTTCCTTGGTATCTTTTGGAGGCTCAATGCTACAAGTTTTCCAACAAGGTGATATTCTGGACTTTGTCACCTGTATATTAACAAAAAAACAAAAAAAAAAAACTCTTTCCCTCGGTGCGAGAAATTTTAGTCATACCACTTCATGATTAAAACTTTCGTCGGAATCCTTGAAAATAACTAATACCTTGGATAGTATACCTAGGAATAATGTACAAGTGCTGGCAAAAATGAGAGATTTACCTATGATTCAGGCAGCAAAAGAAAAATCGATTTGAGAAATTCTTAATGTCATTTTGCACACGCAGATTTCGCCGGAGACCCGACGAGGCGTGGCGACACCGCGAGCGAATGCACATCGGAAGAATGAGCGAAAGACATATCAGGTTAATTTATGAAAGTTTCACGTACAAACAGAATTAGTCCGCTCGCGCTTGGTGCCTCAGCGATTCCTACACCGTATCGAACGGTATTGTCTATGAGCATCTATTTATTACCCCCCCCCCCCCCCCCCCCCNGATCGGGAGTCAACCGCGCGCCTACTTTTTACTAGCCTGAAAATCATGGCAACAATAAACATTAATAAGCTGTCGTCACGCAAATACAGGCGGCCATCATTTCTGCTATCGACACAGCGGTGACGATTCTCGGAATACGGCGTACTGAGCTTTTTCCGTTTGAATAGATGTAAAAAAATCGATATTTATCGAAGCAGGTTGCCTCACCTGGTAATGATTATTTATGATGGATACGGAATAAAAACAGCGTTGCCAACTTAAGCGACTCCAAATTGCGTTACGATATGCAGACCTAGAATGAGCTGGTCCGTGATTCATCTAGTTCTCATTGATGGGAAAAATTTCTTCAAGATATCCATTTTGAATAATTGAACTAGAGTGTTGTTAACACTTACATCGAATGAACTCGTTTGGACGATGAGAAAACGGTGGAGTAAAGGCATTATGTAGTCAAACTTTAGTGAAAAAGTTCCCAGATGAGGTCATTTTCCCCGATGTTCTGGACTCCAAGGCGGAAATTTAACTTAAATCAAACTGTTGGACTGTAGATGGGCCTAAGCACTAAAAATCCATTATTTCTAGAGGTCATGACGAATAAAACAAATGGTGCTCAAAAGTATTTGTCACTGGGGCCCTTCAAAAAATAAGTTATGAACTTTGGAATTTTAAATATACAATGAGAAAAAAGACCCCTCACTTCAGATTACACGTCAAGTTAAGAAAATTTGTAGGCACTTTCAAAGATTTAGACATATCATAATACTGATTATAATTTGCGTCAGTATGGTGACGAAAAATTACTGGACTCGATTCCAGTTATTAACGCTGGATGCTGCCTACGAGCTGCGGGTCGATATCCTGGATATTTTCATTTTATTTGTGCTTTTATCAGGGATATTTAACGCGCCAACCCGGAATTAGAAAAAAGGGGAATAAAACGGATAAGATAAGAAACAAGGCGGGCAGGAGGGCGATGTTAAAAACACACACGGTGGTGTGACGGGTCATAAACGCCCGGCCTGGGAATTAAACCTCACACCGGCTCAAAAAATGGAGCGTAATGTATGCTCACGTAAAAATGCCGGAGTGTGAGTGAGATGTTACGTGAGTGTGCGAGAGCTCATATCATATCTATATTTCCGAGCATCCTCCCTGGATTAGTTTTTACGACAAGGGTGAAAACGTAAGGAGGGGCCGGAGAAAAACGGGGGAAAAATAGTTACATTTCCATAAATAAGCAATTTCCTTTAGCTTGTTATTTTATTGGATTTTGAAACCTCCCGCGGAGGCGAGGCAAGAACAAAGGAATTTATATTATCGAGGGAGGAGGAAAACTCAAAACTAAGAAAATAAGCCGAAAAAAACTGGCCTTCATTTTTACTTTTATTGTTATCGTTTTGCGCCGTAAGTTTTAATGCCGGCGGAATGAGAAAAAGGGTGCTATTTCTTTAAGCTGGTTAGCGTTAGATAGGGCGGCTCCGATTTCCTCCTATGAGCATTCGGCTTCGATCTGGTTTTACATTTCTACCAATCAGATTAGCCCGACAATTAAATGCACTCTCGGCCTGTGTGATATTGTCACGCGTGCGCGTAACGAACACACGCTCCAGTATGTCCGTTGAGGTCACGCCTAATTTTTTTAATGAAGTTCATGAAGAATTGATTATAATAATAATAAATAACGCCAGCGGAAACCATTATATCTCTTGAATTTATTACTCGTTTGACATTGTATTTCAGTTAGGTGCGGTTATTATTGGCCTATTGAATTGTAGGCGGCCATTTTGAATTAAAAATACATTCATGTACGATTTTCCTTTCTACTCGGGACAGAGTGGTTTGGTTCGAGTGACAACTTACATTTTCATTCAATGCCGCCCTCTCTTAAACAATTTTATACTCGTAGTTATTTTATCCTTGGACTGACACAACAGAAACATTGCGAGAGAAATGAATAAATATGATTGTAGTCTTGGTCTTAGCACTGCTGAGGGAGGAATAATTTTCACAGACCGTTCGGGTATATTTTTTGAACAGCCTTTGATACCTTCTCTAATGCAATAGCAACGCGTGCGCGGATGACGAGAACACGCAATAAACAGAATCAGGGACTTAATGAAACGCCTATGCAAATAGTCAAATGGCAACGGAGAACAAAAAATGTATGCTAACTTGCGATCAACACCGAAGCATTTTTTCAAAGGTTAATCGAATAATATAATTTGAGTGATAGGTATAATCTTCAAAATTTTTCAAAGGTTTCAGTATTTCGGAATATTTATTTTTTGGAGTTATTATTTCTAAATTTCCTATGGATAGTGTTTAAAATATTGAAGAGAAGTTCAGTTCAATATCAAAATAAAAATTTTGAAAATTCCTATAATGATCTTCGATTTTTCAGAGGTGCGTTGTTACATTTAGAAAAATCTATTCCAAGCAGAAGAAGACAAGCTACCCTATTCAAAATTATTGTTGAAAAATGAATTTATTTCCTGAAATTCTATCAAAATCATGATTTCCATCGTGTTTTTGCGCATTTTTAATCGGTTGACTAAAAAAGTTTGAAATTTTTAAAATAGAGACTTGAATTTTTCACAAACCTCAATAACAACTTAGGCTAGCACTTATCAAGGAAATTAACCGTGCTCTAACTCAATCTGCAGGGACGTAACTGACTCTGCTGCACTCAAACTTGCATACGTGTGGGTCCAAACTTGGAAATAGGAGAGAGGCGTGTATTGTTACCTGCGCCAACAGGATCAGCAGTGTAGCAAAGGTACTTTGTATCTTCGGAAATGTTGTGAAATTGTAAAGATCAGACTCACTCAAGCGTGAAAAAGGGATCCCCTTGTGCTCTACATATTATGCACACCAGTTTGTGTCCCATCCTGCACTTTATCCCTAGCTTCGGGCGCGTGTTGCTGTGAGAGCGGTAATGCGGCTGCATAGTTCATCTTTCGAGGGAGCGAGGAAGAATAAGAACAAGAAGAAGAAAAAAATCTACCCTCAGACGCAAACGCAACTGATTGATTTTATCTTATCGAATGTAGGTAGAGGGATGAATCGACTGGTGGAGGAAAAATCTGGGATGTTAAGGCGTTGTTGTCAAACTCGTTTAAAAAATTAAGATCACTCCAATTGAATGGAGGTAAAAAAATTGTGCATTAGCGAACACTTGACAAATGCTCGATTGCATAGAGGTACATTCTAAGCTTTTATTCGGCCAGGGTCTGAATAAGCTGAGCGTTTGAGAAGATAATAACAATTGAGGATTCCTTTTCGGTAACTAAAAATTATGAAGGTAGAATTAAAATCTGAATTCCGTTGACTTATCGAGAGTATTAGAATACGTTTGGGATTAATTAAAATTCATAAAGGGACGGAGAGTCGTTGGCTATTTTATGTTTCGTCCTCGATTTCACACCATCCGTTAATCTAATTAAATGAAAGTTACGTATCAGCCTTACTTTGGACCTTTTTTCCGTGGGGAGAAAGAAAAATAGTTTCATGCTTAAACGCACGATGTGCCATGTTAAAGAATCCTTTCATGACGTCATTTAATAAAAGTCACCTACCTTTGGCAACCGAAACAATAAGATCTCAAAATTTGAGGATTTTCCGAAAATACTATGATAGCGTCTTTATTTTTCAAAATTGGATTTTTCGGCGTTTGAGACAGCATCATTCCAAGATTTTTGATTGAAAAACAGAGATGAAATCAAGTCGTATGTTCAACTTTTAAAGCCGAGAGTACGACTAATACTTGAGGAAAAATCAAGTTATGTAACAGAAATGTTACTTTAATGTACAAAAATCGGCGATAAATTAATTTACAAATTATTCACTGAAGCAACAGACGGAATGACCTTAGATGTCTAACGTACGGAAGATGCGAATTAGCATATTCGAGCCAACTTCCGATTGCCCAAAATTTGGGTGTGCATCTACTTAACATATTAAATATTAATAATATACTTTTACTTTTATTTACTTCACTCGCCCTGCCGTTCGAGTGATATTTTTGCATATTAGTCTTTTTACGGGGCACACGTTTATTTTAAGGTATGTGGGGAGGATGGGGGAATTTATTCAAACACACTTCGAAAGGCTGTTCAAATGTTTGACGTTATTCACGTGCTACACATACGTATAAAATCTTCTCCATTAATGCTAGGCGTAATTTTTCGGCAAGGGGCGCCGAAAATCTCTAATCTCATTCACGAGGGATGCTCATTAGAAACTTCGATGATTCCTAGAAGATATTGACTTACTTAACTACTGAATTATTCAATCCAATTTGTTTTTCTTGGATGTTTTTCACGGAATTAAGAGTTGTACGTGGAATAGAAATTGCACCGAATGGCTAAATGATTATTTTCTTACATGGAACGAAACTCTTTAAAATATTTATTCATTCATTTGTATATTTAAAGACTTAAAAAGGAGACCTAATCGCATTAAAATTAAGCGGACCTGGCATTTAAAGACCTGAAACTTCTTCAAAAAGAAATCAGTATTTTGACCTTGTTTAGAGTCATTTCAAAATACTTTTCGCACGATGCGCAATTAAAATAATTTTATCAAACACGTACGTAACTGTAAAATATTCGGTCCAAAACGCCTCGTGTATAATTTGCACTCGTTCCAAAAGTACTCGCCTTGAAATTGTTGATCACACTTTACACGGAGATCAATTTCATTTTCAAGTCCTAGACTTTCAGCAAAAGCTCCTTAAAACGTACAGACTTATCGCGGGATAGCACCTAGAGACTTTGTCCATATAATGTTATTAGAATTTTTTTTTTCGTTCGTAACAAAAGACTTTCGAAAGGACTTTATATCCAAAGGTGGCTTTTCGAGACCGGTAACCCTGCATTACGAAGAGACCTTGCGGAAACAGACAATGAGCGGGTCGCGACTGCAGACGATCTCTCTTTTTTGAGTGAACACATTTCGGAGAAAAACGAATAAAACAGAACCACATCTAATACAAGACACAGGGACCATGCTACTCAAACTAAGAGGAAAAACAACTCATATCAATTTTGCCAAAAAGGTATTCTACGGAGAGAAATTTGAATAATTAGGGAGAAATTTGAATAATTAGGGAGAAATATTAGACTCACCAGCAGCGGAGATGAGAGCCGGGTGGAGGGGTAGTCCTTGAGGTAGGCCAAGACCGTAAAGTTGGTGCAAAAGCGCGACGTCCTCGGGCGTCAGGGAAGAGGGATCTTTGGCCGCTGCAAGAGCCATTGCTTGTGACATTTGAAGGATCTGCAACTGGGCTAACTGCTGCTGGTTTGGTGACGAGCTGTTGTTGTTGTGATTGACAGCTGAATCAGGCGCCGGAGGGATCGTGAACTCTCCGTCACTTACATGCCCCGAGTTCAACTCCTTTTGCGAAAGTCGAGCCTCCAGGTAGGCTTTCACCATATCGATGTGCTTTTTGGTGAAAATATGGTCTTGGACCGAGTACTTGTGCGAGTATTTGAACTGACAAAATTTGCACTCTTCCGCCGCCTTTTGGCCGTCCTCCTCTTCATTAGTTTTTCCGGTGGCTAGCTTGTATTTCTTCTCCTTGGCTCGAGCGTTCTGGAACCAAACTTGGATAACTCGCTTCGGGAGTCCGATTTCCCTCCCCAACATTTCGCACTCGGACATGGTGGGAGTTTTGTAGTCGGAAAATAAAGACTTCATAACTTTGACCTGAAGACTGGTCATCTGAGTTCGATACCTTTTCGAGTTGTTGACGGTTCCAGATTTGTTCATCTGGTTGCTCTGCGTACTCGACGCTGGGGAAACCGGGTTACTCTCATCGCCGTCCATGAAATCTGTGGTTTCGGACATACTGTCATCGTCACTCATATCATTATCACCGTGCCGCTCGTCGAATGACATTTTCAACGGCCGACTCAAATCAACCGGCTTGCTTAAATCCAAAGGCGTCTCACCAGTCACGGTCGTTTCGCCATCTCCTTTCCTTAAATTTTCTGTGATAGGCCCTCCGTTTTGAAGTTGGTGGGACTGAAGCTCGGAAATGTACCTCTTCACGGACTCTTCGTAATATTTCTTGAAGTTTTCCATGTCGGCTCCGCCCTGGAACATGGGTGGAACCATGTTCTGAGCACCTTCGAATTTGCTGGACAGCTCATTCATTTGGTTGTTTTGGAATGACTGTGCAGAGTCCACGCTCAACTCCTCATCAGGCAATGAGTCGATGTTGATTTCACCCCTTCCGCATTGCTCAGGGTGCTTCGTTGTCAGATGTGACTCCAGAGCAGATTTTACTTTGAAAAGCGCGGGGCAGAATGGACACCTCTTGTTGATCACTTGAGAGTGCGCACGAAATTGGCCTTTGCGCTCTCGGGCCCGTGTGTTCTGGAACCAAACTTGGACCACTCGTTTTTTCAGTCCCACCTCTCTCGCGATATTTTCAAGCATTTTTCTGGACGGGTTCGACTCAACTTGGTACTTCTGGTAAAGGTAGTCTAGTTGCTCAGGAAGAATAGTAGTCCGCAGTCTCTTATCTTTCGGCTGCTCACCATCTCGATCGCACATGAAATCGTATTCCTCGAACTTGCGTTTGCTAGCATTCAACATGGATAAAAAAGGATGTGGTGAAGGAGAGGTCTGATTGACAGACTGATCGAAACCTGGCACCATCATGTTGGAATTTTGCTGAGCAGGTGATGGTGACTGATGCTGTTGCGATTGCTGCTGATTCTGTTGTTGCTGTTGTTGGTGCTGCTGCTGTTGCTGTTGTTGTTGTTGCTGCTGCTGCATCTGAGCATGTTGCTGCAAGATTCCAAAAGGACTGTCCGGAGGGTAGGAGGGAAATAAATTAGGGTTCATAATATGTACAAGTTGATGCTCCCGCCATAATTCAAATCGCGGAAACACTAAATTACAGTTATCACATTGGAAAGAGGTATCTTTGTTTTCAGGAGTTGGAGTGCTAGGTGGAGCTGGTGATGGAGGATACATTGATAATGAGGGCGTAGGAGTGGTCGGTGCGGCTGGAGTTGGTGGATTGCTCGATGTCGCCGTTTCTCTTAATTGCTGTGATTGCTGATTCTGCTCAACTGTACTCGAGTTCGAGTCTTCCGACGACAGCACGGCGGCAATTTGTGCCGCTGCCGCTTGCGCCTGGGCCGACCGTTTTGCATCCTCCTCTTTGAAACAATGCGTCTTCTGATGCCTGATTAGTTCGTAGTACCTTTGGAACACTAATAAACATTTCTTGCACTGGTAGTTTAAACCGGGCGTTCGCTGGAATCGCCCTGCACCTGTTTCGTCCAGACCTGGCGACAACTCTACAGGCGGCTGATTTTCATAAACTTTCCGAGCTTTTTGACGTGCGTTTTGGAACCAGACGACGATGACTCGCGGGCTCAAGGTCAGTAACTTCGAAAGGTACTCTAAATCGTCATCTTTTGGGTATGCATTATTTTCAAAAAATTCTTGTAATACTTTAATTTGGTAGTCTGTAAAACGTGTTCGATTGGCTCGCTTTCCAGTTGATCCACTGGAGGAGTTGCTACCATTGCTGTTACCTCCAACCCCTGAGAGGAGAGATGGATTGAAGCAGTCATTTGAACCCAAAGATCTTGCTGGGCTCAAACTTCGCGCTGCAGGGACCATTGCACCAGGGTTTGGCGACGTTTGCAACTGATTGGGAGATGTGAAATTCGAAGGAGCAATTTTTGGCGGCAACATATTATTAGCTGAGCTGACAGTCATTGTTGTTGAGTTAGCATGAGATGTTGTGATAGCATTCGGACCCAACTGAGAGTTTATAATGGAAGTAAGAGTAAGGTTCTCAGGTGAGGATCTGCCACCCGAGGAGGCCATACTCATGTTCAATCTCTCACTCATGCTTGGCGACAATGGAGGCGAGTCTCTGTGGTGGTCCCTGAAGTTTTGCTGGAAATTCAAGGGAGATTTGGCATCAAACAAGGACTGAGCCTCACTTTGATGCTTTTCTAGAGATTCTAAATTGAGAGGTACCATTTTGCCATGCTGAAAATCCATAGATTTATGGAAATCATCTTCGGGTTCAATTTTAATGTCTGCTGGCTCCTTCTTGATCACTTGTTGCAGAGACTGTGGCAAGAAATTTGAAGAATTTGGCATTTGCTGTGATTGCTGTTGTTTTCTCTTACCTTGCGAAGCGGAGGTAGGCGGGTTAGGAGTGCATGAGCGGGCTGAGGACTGCTCCTTGGGAGCATCAGCGACTTTGTTGACAGGATTTGTTTCCTCGTTCGTAAATTTTTCAGCACTTGGGAGAGGCATGACTTTAGCTTCTCCGGTTTTTTCATACTCTTCCAGGTTTAAAGTCGTGGATGGGGGATTATTGAAATTATAAGGAGAGTCCTTGTTACGCTGTCTTTCTTTGAAAAGAGTGTTTCTGAACCAGTGTTTAATTACTTTAGGAGGCAGACCACTTTGCGCGGCCATTTCATGGATTTGTTCTTCGGACGGAGAGTTATTAATATCAAAATGAGCCCTCAGAATTTTCAGCTGATCATCGGTGATGCGCGTACGAGCCCTCTTTTGCTGTGATGCATTAGCCTGAAAAAAACAAAAGATCGAGAAATATTAGAGACAACTCAAAAGCCATTGAATAAATTATTCATATTTTTGAACTTTCAATTCGTGTAACCGAACGTTTGATTAGTGTAACCGAAATTACGAGGTTAAAAGAACTGATCAAAGAAGTGAGGCTACATGAACCGAACGTTTGGTTACAGGAATAAAAAAGTCGGCCTTACTCTGGAAGGGAAAAGCTCATAGCACTTATTTTCACGAAAACTTATGACTAGGATTTTGATATGTGTTACAATTAGTGCAAACACACTGATATTTACCAAATTACAAGCAAATAAATTCTCGAGAAAATTACTGTGTGCGTGTTTTTTATTTTGAAAAGATTTCAACCCTGCTTCTGTGTTGAATCTTTTAGAAAATACTGTGACCGTGATTTTTTTAGTGAAAATTACTGCTAACGCACATTGACATTGTGCCTCGGCTGAATCCCTAGTTACTCGAAACTGCGTGTTCTGAAAAATCTCCGAACTCCTGTGCAAGAGTCCCATCCTCAAATGCCCATTCAATCAGACTGAATTTATATATTAAATAAACGCTTGACGTTTTTTGAATATTGAATTTTTGTTAATATACAAAACATTGCCTCGAGACTACAAAATAAAGGGTATTTGAACTGAAAAAAAACACAGAAAAGAAAACTCACCGTTGCTTGAGCGGCTTGTTGCTGATGTTGCAGCAGTTGCTGCTGTTGCTTAGCCATGAGGGACGAGGCATCCGTTGCAGGTGAAAATAGAGGATTTTGACCGCCAACCATGGGTTCAAACGGAGGAGGAGGCATCATCATGGGCACCAAGGGTGGTTGCAAGTTCATTGCTGCGAGTGCTGGCATGTTCAGCCCCAGAGGAAGACCCATACCAAGTCCGGCCATGCCCATCATCATTGGGTTAAACTGCTGTAACTGCTGCTGAAGCTGCGATGCGGCCATTGCGTTTAATGCTGCTTGCATTTCGTTCATCTGCTGAGCAATGTTCATCGGCATCGGTCCACCCTGGCTACTTGGAGTGGATGCATTCATGTTAGGAGGTATGGAGTCTGTGCTTGAGGCTGGAGTTGAAGGAGCTGTTGGAGTGCTTGGAGCATTAGGATTCTCCAACTGAGATGTACTGTGCTGCGATTCTTTTGGAGTCAACTTTGCCTGCAGCTCCTCTTTGCTGTCATCGAGGTCTTTTTCAGGGGTGATGTCGGGACTGGAGGTCGTCACTGCACCAGAGGAGATGGTGCTTGGTGTATTCATAACGCTTGAAGTAGTAGTTGTTGAGGGTGGTGTGCTTGTGGTTGGAACGACTTTTTTCTCGTATTCATTTTTAATTTGAAGTGCGTACTTCTCGAGAAAGTCCAGTGGCACTAAATCTTTGTGCACCTCCTCACAATGTGCTTTCAGTACCCAAACGCTAGAAAACTCTTTGTCACAGTGTTGACAAGTTGATTTTGAGACTTCTGGTAAGTTTGTCACGGTTGAGGGGTCGTTTTCTTGTTTTACGTCATCGTCAATTTTTGTCTCTGAGGGCATATCTACTTCTTTGACATCCTCTTCGACTTTGACCTCAGCTTCTTGCTCCGCATTTGCGGCATTTGCAGCATTTAGTTCAGCAAGAAGCTTTTCGTTTTCTTCTTTTTCTTTCTTTTGTCTTCTTTGATGATTTTCATTAAATTGCATTACTAGGTCAAAACCAAAACTTTCCAATAAATGTTTATACATGTGAGAGGATTTTTTGGCCTGGATTATCCTAGTCAGGGGCTCATCACTGAACGGCGTTAAAGGCATCGGAGGTGGAGTTTGTCTCGGTGATTGCAGAGTTGTATTCGCCGAAGAGTGAGGAGGAGTTGGAAGTGGATGGAACATGGACATCGGACTTCCAAACAAGCAGTAAAGCTGTTGGTGAGTGTTCAGTTGATCTTGATTGGCGAACAAAGCACTGCATCGCTGACAGGACAGCATACCGTGTTTGTTAGGCGACGAAGGTATCACAGAAGTTTGATTCGTTGGAGAAGAATTCGTTAAACTAGTAGGAACTGAAGTGGCGGAAGAGGCAGCAGTAGAAGGAACTATGTTTATACCCTGATTGGGCGATGGCACTTGATTAGCCACGCCACTACCTGGCGACGGAGAAGTTTGTTGCTTAGGAGACGATGCAATGGAAAGGATATCCTGCATCAATTTCTTATGCTGGTCTTGAACCTTTTGTGGCTCCGGTTGCTCAATTAGAGGTTTACTTAAATCTATTTGTCCACTTAATGCTAAATCTTGTAATTTTGATGCTCTGGTTTGATGCAAAACTGAGCGCAAATGAATGTCAAGATTGGACCCTTGAGTATATGCAACTTTACAGATGTTGCACTTGAATGGTTTTTTGTCGTCATCCTCAGAGATGAGATTTGCTTTTTGAGCTAAGAGCAAACTTGCTGGCGGTGATACACCCAAGCTTGCTGCGAGAGCCGCAGCTGCAGCGTGTGGTGATATTGCAGCGCTGTTGATGTTATTATTGTTATTGTTATTGTTGTTATTGTTATTATTTTGCTGCTCTTGCATGGCCCTTTTTAATTTATGCAAATGACTGACTGAATTGTAATGAACTAGAAGGATGTTTTTCTGCGTAAATGATTCTTTGCAAACATCACATTTGTACGGTCTGTTGGGATCCAAGTACTTTTCCATGGGGTAACTTAATTTTTCACCTTTACGATGAAGCAAAGTCTTATTATGGCTTGTGAGATAACCTTGTCGAGTGAATGCAACCTTGCACCGATGACACTTATATTTTCGGTTTGGATCGTTGTAAGTATCCTCAGCAATTGCTTGACTATTGAGATAATCTTCTAAAAATTGTTGCTCCTTGTAAATGATAGAATCATCGCTGTTTTCTCCATCGTTACCAGGGCCACCATCTTCTCCTGATTCTTTGCAGGGAGATTCGTCAACCTCCATTTCTTCCTCACCTCTCATCGACTCCTTCTTCAAAAGTTCATTTGTTGAAGGATCAAGCACCTGCCCACTAATGTTGGCTAAAATGAGAGGGTTATTCATCAGACTCTGCTTGTACGCATTCAGTTCATCCTCCGATAATTCTGTGTGTGACGACTCAACATGCTTGTGCAACGCTGAGATTGACCGGAAACTTCTACCGCATAGAACGCACTTGGTCGCATCTCGAATCAGATGATACTGCGAGTGAAGCTGAAGCTTTTCCATAGTTTTGAAAGCTAGACTACACTGATTACATCGATATTTGTACACATGCTTCTCCGATATTGAGACCGTCGATACACTGTTCTGACCGAGACTTCCACTCCTGGACATTGTTGAGTGAATTTCTCGAAAATGCATCTGCAGACTGTTAGCACTAGGAAAATATTGATTGCACCCTTTTTTCCAGCATAAATAGCCGGGCCCTGAAGGAGTTTGCTTGATTTCTAAGTGACCAGATTCATTTTGGTGAGTGTACAGCTCGTCCAAATTACGAAAATTTTTGGAGCAAGTATGGCAACGGTTTTCATCGCTATCACATTGATCCTCTGAGGAAGATAAGTTATGAGATTCATCTCTGTCATCAGGATCACACCTTGAATTTGTTTCGGAATGTTTCTCGAGATCTTTGCTTCCAGACGAAGCCACAGAAGAGGGGCTCAGGTGATGTCCAGGTGGAGTTAACTGTTGTGAGGATGGCCTGGCTGTGGAGTTCAACCAGTGCGATTGATCGACCAACATCAGAAGTCTTTGCAAACCCTCAGAATTAACGCTGTGAATCTGCATGACGTGTTTTTCTAGTTGAACCTTATCTTTAAAACTATCTTGGCACAATGGACAAAGAAAGTCCTTGGATGGAGAATTCGAGCACGAAGATGCTGCTGACTGAGGTCGATCTGATTGATGTTGGGCTAAAACATGAGCTTGCAGACGCATTTCCGAATTTGTTGCATAATTGCAGTACGGGCACGCATGCTCATTTTCTGAGTTGGACCGCTGCTGTTGTTCTTCTTCGTTCGCTTTTTGCTGCATCATTTGGTGTTCTAAAGCAAACTGCATCATTGCTGCTGCGTTGTTCAATTCCTTCAAGTCTAGTTTGTCCTCTCTCTCCCCTCTGCTTCCCACGTCACTTCCTCCATCTTTTTGCTCTGAAAAAAGACAACCAGAAACAATGTTTTAGAAATAAAGCAAAGAGTGGACCAACTGAAAATGAAAGAAAAAATTCGAAATAATTGAGTTAACAAAAAATAAAATAAAATGAAAAACTCCTCTAGAAAAGACTGAAATGAAGTACATATGTTAGTGAAATTTTGAGACTATAGCTCGCTAGCTAATTTAAGAAAATATATAATTGTATAATTATTTTCTTCAACGAAAAACCATGAAAAATCATTGAATAAAATGTATAAAAAGAAAAATTTAATTGTTATACGGTCGTCAGGAAAAAAGGAGTGACTTTAAATGTAGAGATAATCAGTAAATGTGGCCAGATGTAAAAAGAAAAAAATAAGTATTTTTTTCTGAAATAACACATACTAAGAACAAACCAACAAAAATAAAAAAGCAGATTAAAAAAAATGGATGAAAAATCAGTAGCGAATAGCTTTAAAAGTAGTCGCAAAGTTCCCTGACAGTTTCCGCAATTTGGAGACTCTGTATGCAGACTGTTTTTATTTCTGTTGACTAATCTCCTCTTGGAGAAATAAAGCAGAGGTATTAAGATTGTTCTACCTCACTGATTAGCGATTTAAATGGATAAAATGAAATATAATAAAATAAGATGGAAGCAAAAAAAAATAAAAAATAATAAGCTAATGTTAGTTAACAAAAAAAAAGAAGCAAAAAATATGATTAGCTTTCTCATGTTACGCATCTCGAAGCTCCATTACGATAAGCAAAAAAGCGAATGTTTTGCAATTTTGTAAAACCAACAATACCTTGTTCGAAATCTGAGTCAGTTGTTGGTTGATTTAGAACTTGGAAGACTTCGCTAATATCTGCATGCATTTCTTTTCCCTCACTCCGTCTCTGAAGCTGATGAAGCTGCTCCATCTGCAGATGTTTCATAGAGCGGGCGTGTTGAAGAAGAGGTAACCTAGCTCTTGAAGAAAATCCGCATAAGTTACACCGATATACGTTGCCGTCACTTTCACGGATATGTCTGAACAGTAAACTGCTAACTTCGTGCCTTTGACCGGCGGAATGAAGCTGTAATTTATGTGCACTGTTTGTGTAATAATCACAGGCATGACACCGTACTTGAACTCCTCCGGGAGACGACAAGTACTTCAGTTTCCATTCGTTTCTTGGACCCCCTTCTTTCACATGGTTCACATGTTGCAATCTCTGCAAATGCTTGTCCGTCTTACAATGGAGCTGGAAGTTTGCTTTCAAATTCGTCTTGTAAGTGCAGAGTTTACAGACGTAATGCCCAGCAACAACTGCGAGTATTTCTTGCTCTCGAATTTTCGTACGATCAGCAGCTAAATGGTGAGTGAGCGCCTCTAAGGAATCCGTTGAAAAATTATTGCACACACAACAATGGAACAAATGATCCGGGTTCGGGTCCGCAGGTTCAGGAGGAGGCTCCATTGTTTCAGGGTTCAAACCCATATCCATATGAGGCGCTAACTCAGGAGGCAGATGAGGTGGCAACTGTCCACCGGTCATCATCTGGATCAGTAAGGCCTGGTTGTATGCCATATCAGCCATTGCTGCTTCAGCATGAGGTGGTTTGTCACCGCCAGGAATGGCTAAGCCGGGATGGAAATGTAGCAAAGACTCAAAGCCGAGCTGCTGTTGATGGTGTGATTGTTGGATTGCACTGAGTGTTTGCATATGTTTTACATTTTGTTGCAAGACCATCATGTTGTGGGTGTGCTTTTCACTGGTCATGTGGATCCTCAGATTCCGGGCGACGTTTGTTTCGTAATTACAAACATCACACCTGAAAGTCGGTTTTGGCTTTTGACTTTGCTGACTACTGATCGGAGAGTGGCCTGGATGGTGAGCGCCGCCAGAAACTGGACTCGCTGCTGTAGGTTTGTGCTGCGAGGGTGGTGGTGTTTGCTGAAGCCGTTCCGAATTACCACCACCTCCGTTCTGAAGCTCTTGCATGTTGTTCAAATGCTTATCAGATTGCATATGAATACTCAAGTTGCCTTTCGTTGTCGTCGAATAATTGCACACTTCACACCTGTACGGTTTGTAACCGCAGGTGTAGGTTTCTCCTCGGGCTAACCTTGGATGCGGCTGTCCGGCTATACAATAGATACAGGATGTTTCAGTCTCAGGGTGTTTTTCTTTCATATGGATTTCTAGAGTTTCTTGATATTTGTAATGCCAATTACACTTGGGGCATTTGAGAGTTTTACACGAATTACGAGAGTGCATTCCGGCCAGGGGGCCGCCGACTCCGCCGAGCCGGGAGGAACTTAGGATGAGCTCACATTTAGCGCACTCGACGCCACTGGGTCTGCCACCCATATGGTCCGGACACACGCCTATTGTTGTGCCGGTGAGGAAATTCGGGGGTGGCTGGGGATAGGGCACTGCAGACGAAAGTAATGGACTAAGAGTTGTACCCGGTGAAGGACTTGCGCCCGGCGAGCTGCTTCCCCTGCCACCGGCATTTCCGGTCTGTGCGGCAGACGCCGAAATTGGACTCTTCCGCGTTAAGTCCATCACGCAATTGAGTCCGCTAGATTCTCTACCGCTCAGACTACTAACACTTGTAATGATATTGTTCCTATTACTACTTGAACTACTGCTACTTGAAATATTATCTTTAATCATATTAACACAACTACCGTTTTGAGGTAGGGAGACTAACGTCTCAGGAACATTATGAGTATGGACAGGTTTTGGCGATGAATCACGTTGATGCACCACTAAACTTTCCGCGCACACTTTTTCATCATCAAACTCCGAGGAACCGTCCACCGCGCTCGGCACCGGGTCTTTAGGAACATTTTGAGATTCTGCTTCACTGTAACCAGGAGAAGATGACCTACGTAATAGCTGGCTCGATTTCCCATCCGTCGTAGTCGTTGACGTCGAAGTCGAAGTCGCCGTTCCTATGACGGGTGACAAAGGTTCCAGAAATGAGACTAGAGGTTCTTTTTCTTTTCCTACACACTGAATGATGGCCGACGCATTCTTGTGACCGAGAATATCCTTCTCGTCATCCCTCAGCACAACGTTATGGTCGCCCATAGCGTGGGCTACGAAAGACTTGGCGTACCCAAAAGACAGCTTACAAATAAAACACATTAGAATAGGTTTAACAGGAACAGAAGAACAGTCGTTCTGCTTCTTTTCTTCGAGCTTCTCGTTGCAATCGCCGCCCCGGTTGTCTCGAACTGTGTACACCCGATAACTGTGCATTATCGGCGCTTCAGGAACTATCTTTTTGTCGTGCACTAGCTTGTTCGCATAGCCTCCGTAGAGTGCCGTGTACAGAGCTGGATTCCTAGACACATAGAACGCATTGGCTATCTGCGGCAAAGCTTGCACCTGAGAGAGATTTACACCGGGTCCGTCGACGATGCAACCGTCCCCGATGATCTGGGGTAGCTCGGCGTCATCTTCACTGAGTTCGCTGTCCTCGATGATGTAGGCTGAACCGTCCGGGTTGTAGACTATCTTGCCGTCAAATTTCTCAACGTCGCTGGTGCCCCACGAATCGTCGGCGAAGGACTCCTTCGTCGGACACTTACGGGAGGCAAACGAGGCCTTGTCCTTCTCGTCGTCCGTCGAGGTGGCGTCGTCGTAGGCACCGCGTTGAATCATGGTGGCCGTCGCCGTCACCGCCGTCGAGCTGTCTTCTATGCTAGTATCAGTTTTTTGGTCATCAAGGAACTTACTACCGGACGGTGGTGAAGAGACTCTTCGTTCTTCCTCTTCTCTTCCAGCGATGAGGCCAGCCGGGGGCGAGGCCGTCGTTTCGTCTTCAGGACTCATGATCCCTTCTCCCCCCTCGCGTTTCTTCCGTCTCTTGCTGGACGGCGGGCTGTCTACTGACGTCGCGACGCCGCTGCTGGGAGAGGGCATTGCTGCGCAACGTCAACCATCACACGCTGACATGGTGGGCGACCACACCGATCTGCAACATAAGAAAAGAAAACAGCCCGTAAGTCACCAGTATCACTCAATTGTGAGAGGAGCAACATTTTTTCTGAAAATTTTCATTCCTTAAAGCAAAATAATTTGACAATTTTATACTTGTGCAGGGTGAAATTAATCGAACCGAGAGAAAAATTACCCCAAAATAGCAGAAAGAACCGGTGCATATAACAATGGAACTCGCAGTGCATCACTTTGAAACGTTAATTTCGCGCACAAAGAATGTACTTTGAAAAAGAAGGAAAAAAGTTCATTTCATTTTCCAATAATTTTTCAAATTTTTGATGATGGCTACATTTGCTTAAACTCTATGAGCGCCATGTTTTGGAAAAAATAATATTTTTTTTTGACTGGATTTGAGTTCAGTTCGTAGGGTCTGTACTTAATTGCATTCCGCAACGAATGTAAGTGTAACATTAAAGTACCTGTACTTGGTATACTGCGTAGGCAACACTGGCACAGAGGTGAAATTGTTAAAAGCCAAAAATTTTTTCGTGAGTTGAGAGAAAAAGCGGAGTAGGCACATGTCGATTAAAACACAAGCAGGCTGTAATTCTTCGTTGCACATTCGCGAGTGAATCGATTAGAACTGACCATTTCACAATAGTAAAATAGCCACATTGTAATTTTAAGTTCTTTTCGTTCAGTTCATTTCGTTATCGGAAGAAATTTAACCGGGACAATGAGGCACATGGGGGTTGACCTAATACGTGGTGCGAGGAACAAAGTCTGTGGATTTAGTAATGCTTAATCGCTAAACAAACAAAATTATTCATATAACACTATCATAATTGAGAGGTTTTTAATAATTCGAAAGTCATCACGTCAGCGTATCTCTAGATCCCAGTTGCTTATTTGTTCATTTGATATTCAATTTTCACACGGATAGCTTCGGCACTATTTACTTGGTGTTTTTACCTATTGATATGGGCCCCGGCTCCGAGCGATAAATGCGTAGAATTCAAAACCGGAAAGTCAAATATTCATAATAAATCCTTAATCATCTTCAGAAGTCAATGACTTATTGAATACACGCTTGCGATCATTTTAACGCGATGAAATAAGGCTTATGACATTCATACATCAGTTGCGTATTTAATTTCTGAAGAAATCAATCCTCACCTCGTAAACACATTTAAGTGGTAATTTTGTCCAATTATTTTCGTTGGGTTCAAAAATAAGAAAAAGAGACACAAAGTTTCTACCTAATGCCTTTGCTAAAAAAAAATAGATAAATAAAAAAAAATACCTTAACTTTTTAAATAAACAGGCTGAAATATACTGACGTCAGACTGCAAGTAAATTGTAGTACATCTGTAGTAATCGGATGAAATCGTTGAGTACTAGAAAAATTGGTCCGTAAATTTATCTTAATCGGATGAAATAAGAGTTCATTACAGAAAAAACGGAAACAGAAAAAACTGTTCATTTATAGAATCACCTTATATCCACAGGAAATTCATTGGGTGATTTGTCCAGAGGAGGACTGCCAAAAATCGGTCGTTTTAAGTGTAATTCCATTACATTTTTCTAAATTTCGATAATATTCCTCATTGACAAGTTTATTACTATTATTTTTTTCTATTTCCAAAGGCAGAAAAAAGGATATTTCGGTTACACGTGTGTAATTAGACCTCCGGGAGTTGGATCGGTAAACCAATCGGAGAGAACCCTCGACCGAAAATTCGAAGATGACGAATAGGTGGAATAGCATATAAACCAAGACTCACGTAATAAATTAAACGGAGCGGCGCGACGGGCTGTGGAAAAATAAAAAAAATTAGAGGATGAGCTCGGAGGGTAACACAATTAGGATTTAATGGAGCTCCGCAGGCCGCGTGGAGCGAGAGCGGCGACGAAAAAATCGGAGGATAAATCCTCCGATCGTAATAGCAAGGTTAGTGAATAACAATAGCCGAGTTGATTCGGAGACATACAATGCGTCCTTTGCCGCCAATGAACTTGGTCCGCTCGTCCGATGAATAGCCAATCAGACGGATCCGAAGAATAAGAAGAGGTGCGGGCCCGCGCCCGCGCTACGTCACCGCGGCCGCCTCACCGCGAGGGAAATCCACGTCGCTCCGTGGAAAATTCACGGGGGGAAACTCACCCGCGGCAACGATGCGAGGAGCCCGCCAACCGCGACAGCAGCGCTCCTCGTGGCTAATTACACGTGAGGTTAAATCCTGTAGATCCTGTTTCTTGATCGAGCTGATTCCTATCGTTGAACATTGCGCTTGTACAAATCAAATGGACTACGTTCTGCAATTTGGAACTATAAATTCTGGCTCGTCTGAAAAAAACAATAATGTGCAGAGGGAAAGTAATGGCACATACGTTGTTTTCAAACCGGGCTAGCATTAGTAGTTCAAAATTGCAAAGTGCAGTCCAAATATGCCTGGATTAAACGAATGGCAAAAAAAAAAAGATCGAGGACGAGATCTCAGAATAGGAAATCCCATTGATCGGGCTGTAAAGGGTTTAGCGGGTCCTTTCGCTGGTCTACGAAAAGTGAGAGGTTTTAATTTAATTTTTTTTTTTAGTATGTAAGAGCCCGGTTTTAAACATTGAGTGCGATTTACGATGCATATATTGATGGTAGAAGAAGATTAATTCACAGGCACCTAAATGGCGATTTTTCAAATTTCTACGACTTTTGTCTTTTTTTGCGATGACGCAAAGGCATCATTCAAAAATTTTGCTAAAATGATATTCCACGATTTTTGATTCGGGAACTTGAGTATGGTGGGAAATATGCAACAATTTAAATAGATTCTGTAATTGATGCGCGATTCTTTTATCTGCAATCAAAAACCGATTGATGCCATAGAATTATTCGAAAACTTCAGCAAAAATTTTAATTCTAGTTTTGATCAAATTTGCAGCTGAGTAGACGGCTTGATGATGACGTACACACACATACACCCACAAAAAAGAAATCGGAGAATTTCAATATAATTTTTTAATACGCTGCATTAGTTTCAATTTAATTTGATTACATCTGATTAAATTTGATTGAGTTAAAAGTTCAATGTGTGCGACACGATCTCAAACCGGCTTCAGTGTCGAGTTAGAATCATTGCAACGACTTCAAAACGCGGAGAGCTACGAGGTGACCAAGGTCTTCTTTTCAGGAGGCAATAAAGACGGTCATTAAGTAATTACGGAGACCTCAGGTCCCCATGACGGATCGTCGTTTGGTGACAAACGCAATACTTGGCCACTTTACTTTTTATTGATTCGACAGACAATGGTTTCCGACACACCATTTTAAAGAAAAACGAAACGATGAAGATCATTCCCACGGAAATCATATTAAACCTATTCGATGGATGGTGTTAGGTGTGATTGGAGGTATTTTTAATCGTTCTCTGTGTAAAAAAGGCAGACCAAAAGTTGAGTCAACCCAACGGCTTGCTCAACATTGAGCGTAAGCAAATTGAATTAGTTATTAGTTTTAGCAAAAATACATTTCGTCCATTTTACCAATATTTCGTTTCTTTTGTGGTTTAAAATATTTTTCAAGATTGGATGAACCATGAAAATCGTGTGCAGATTTTTTTCAGGGTTGCCTCCATCTCAAACTGAATCTCCTCGCATTTTTCATGGTTGTGTCTAACATTGGAAAATATTGTGAACCTAGTAGACTCAAAATCGGCAGGAGACAAAAGTCGTTTTGGCACAAGCCGATTCAATTAGCGTCTCTATTTTTGTCTTGATGTAATGAGCAATTCTGAGATTTCCGGATTCATCCGTGTTCACGTCGACGAATGAGGAAAAAAACCCTAATCTCGTAATGAAACTAAGGATCGTCCCAACGAAACAAGTAGCAACGCCAGATTTGGTAAACGGCACATCACGCATGGGTAGATTCGCTGCGAGATGAAATGTGTGCGGCTAATTAAAACTTGGAACCCAGCTTTGACACTAAAAATTCATCCTGCATTGCGAGAAGGTATCAAGACCGCCCTGCCCGGGCGACTTTACTCGATCTTGAGTCAAATCTGACGTTGCTTCGCGCAAAAAACCCCGGGACATCGAACGGCCAGCGGTAATTTATGCGAATTTATTATGAGTGAATCGAAATAAATAGTCGCGGGATTTTAGAGCACGACCTTGACGCTTGATAATCAATTAACGATCTGCACCGGTTCCCTCTAATCTCGGTTCTGGTGCCCGCCAAACTTCAACAGAACAATGGGTCCGAGTATCGATTCATCGATGTATCGAATCAGTTAGAGTCCAGCCAAAAAAAAAAAAAACATACTCGTACCAAATCAATGCCACTCACAATCAGTCGAATGTCTAAAACTATGTATGCACTTGGATTAATCGCTATCTTTTATAAATCATTTTGTAATTGGTCCAGACGCAGCTTAAAATACTTAAATTGAAGCATTCTTTGGTCCAAAATGAGAAAATGAATCGTGCAGAAAGAAAGATTCCGAACATCGATTGATCGAGTATTAAGTCGATTCAGGTCCGACGTAACAGATTAAATCTGTATCATTTCAATGTCTCTCAGTCGAAGGCCCGAAACTACGTATGCACTTGGTCAACCGCTGGCTTTTCTGAATCATTTCGTAATTGGTCCGACAGCAGCGCAGTACACGCAAATAAAAGCGTTACCTCGTTCAAATTTAGAAAATTAATTGATTGTGGTGGCCTTGCACACTTGACGAATGATAATGTAAAATATAGTTGGTGAGTAGAATGCAAATAATGAAAATGAGCGATGATGATGAAGGACCTTTTCGGTCTAGCTTTCCTTGCGCTAAGAAGAAAAGGGGGCTCACCGCAAGCAGGGAGTTAAAGTTGTGGATGTCAAGTAATATTACTCAGAGAGCATTGGCGGAAATCTGGCATTTAGATTTGCGAAGTGGGTCGCCAACCGTAAATAGTTTGCTAGGTTTCAAGTGCTAAAAACATGCGTTTAATTAAAATAATTTCTCTGGAGTCTGCGTAGTTGATTATCTAATCCAGGCCCTCAGAACCGAAAATCCGTAAAAGAGTAAGGGGTGAAAAAATCAACTGGGTTAAAAATTTAACCCCTAGTCGTGTGCGGATTAAGTCACGCCAATCACCTGTATGTAAATCACATAAATCTTCACCCCTCACCCTTTCATCAACCCCCTACCCACCCGCCGACTCATCAGTCTGTCTCTGAATATTAACTGTTTTGGGGACAACACCAGGTTGCCATTTAATGTATGATCAAATAATACATAGACCAAAGTTATTGGATCGAACCCCAAACCCCCCCCCCCAAATAAAGCCAAAGATAATAAAAGAAATGTGTTTTCGAGGAGGCAATTAATGTTAGCGTAGGCACTTAAAACCGAACAAAATTTAAAAATTGGTCCCATGGTAGATATTTTCTATATCCATGTCAGCTAAGGCAATTAATGTTAGTGTGGGCACTTAAAACCGAACAAAATTTAAAAATTGGTCCCATGGTAGATATTTTCTATATCCATGTCAGCAATCACATTTTCATGACAATTCATAGTGGTTTTAATTGTTTGTAATGCGCTGTCGGCCATATTGAGAGATCTTCCAAATGCGCATAGGTTGGCAGCGGCACTTTTCTAGTGATTTTTGTTTTTAACGTTGTCGCCCTTTTGGGCCCTAAGAGCTACATAAATCGAGTTCTCCATACTCTCCCTGTGAAGGTACTCTACATAATTCTAGAAATCAGCTTTTCCTGACCTCCTTCCTCGAGGTTCCTCCTGATCCGATCGGCGAGGAACTTGGCACCTGTGTCGCGGGCCGGGGTAACATGTGCTGGGCGCGAGGTCCCCGCAGTCTCCGGTTTCAAAAAGCCACCGGCCGCGGCGGCGGCGCGTGGAGCCAGGGAGCCTCCGCGGAGCAAAAGGGTCCTCTCACACCACCGCACTCCGCGTATGCAAAATAGCTGCGCGCGAGCCACTTAACACAATCCACTCATAACTTATGCATCGCAACCTTTTTTTTCCGCTCCTCCGCGCAAAACCACCCAACTTTCACGGCGGAACATCCGCGGATCCGTGATTTTTCCTCGCCGAGTTTCCGATTCCGATCCTGGAGAAAAAAATGGGAGGAGAAGCCGGCGGCGCAAAAAAGGTCCGGTAATGAGTGTTTGTCAACCTTACGTCGGCGTGAGTATGCAAATCGACGAGGAGGGAAGACGCTCCGGATGAGCCCTGCGGCACGTGGAAAGAGCGGCGATTCGGGGTCTTGTCGAGGTGGACGTGTGCCGTTTTCGAGAGAAAAACTCATTTGAATGCGGTTGCGCTCGAGTTGAGTCGCTTTTTTTTGACAAGGCACACGTGGTTGCGCAACGCCACCCCTTTCTCCGCGGTAAACGGGCTTTTCGGTGTTTCTCCGGAAGAGGACTTTCCGAAAAAGTTTGGCGGGAAAAATACAAGTACCTAGACATTTTTACGAAAGGACTTATTCGGACAACGCAATTGATGAGTACAGAACAGACTCCGAGTCTGGGATTGGCCAAAATTCGTCATCACCCGAACGAAGAAACGTAACTCCATTACTCGGTTGCAAAATCGATTAAAACATTTCAATTGTTCACAAGGATATACCTGTGTAATTTTTGTCAAAAATTTGTCTGATTCTTGCATGAGATCAGAGGAAAATGTTTAGTAGTCGTTGACTTAGAAACATTTCCTCTTACCGGGGCAAAAGGTAAGTCTTAGAAACTTAAAATATTAATCTTTAGAAAATCATGCTCAATATTAGTGGTGAAAACGAAAAGGAAAATCAAGGAAGGAGAAATACAGGTAAATACTGGGGAGGGCAAAGAAGAAGCGAGGCCGATTGATCCCTCGGATACCTGCGGGATGAGGCTGCCAAAATGAATGGGCGAGACCCCGAAAACAAGGGCCCGAATCAAAGGCGGCCCGGCGCAGATCTGCTCCACTAATTAGCGCAAAATAGACCATTAATAGCCACGCAGGACAAACACAAAATCAGGTGGGCCGAAACCAGGAATTAGGCCGCGGCCTCGGGGCGCGGAAAGGGCCACTTTCCAGGGCCAGCGTCAGGATGTTCGGAGCCAAGGCCCTGCTCCAGAAACATCGCCGCCGATTCCAGCAATAAATGAGTTATTTTCCGGGGGGCGATCCCGGGGAAATTCGAAATAAGTGGCAACGTGTGGCTCGTTAAATGAATGAAAAACTGAATCGGAATGGTAGCGGCTGCGATCGTCGCGCCATCTAGCACCGCCCGCCCGCAACATTGTAGGACGAAGGCTGGACCCGAAGGACCCGGGCCGACGCGCGGATCCAGCTAAGCTTATATATATAATTACATAATTTATTTAGGGAAAACGCCAACAATTATTGCCGCTCTATGGCGCCTCCGCTACAAAGTGTAGGCCAATGCGCGCCCGTATTTAATAACAAGTTTCCACGCCGGACCGGGCGCAATTGAATCGGTCGATGTTAAAACGCAACGCGACCATCCTCTCATGCTCCATCAGAATGCTTGTGTTCTAGGGCTCATCAGGTAAGGGACAAGCGTGGTTTTAACATCCACCAGGCGCAATTACGCGGCGAAAATTCCTTCCTCACAAATAAGTATGTCTTCTTCGTCAATAATAATTATCCTCACTATTTTGACTCCTTCCCTTTCGTTTGATTTTTTTTCTCTCCCCCTCCACGGCGGAGCGCGTTACCAGACGGGACCGGTCGAGACACAAACTCAAATAATTATATCAACTGCTATAAAATTATTAAAAAAGGGAAACCTTGATGGGTAATTCCGAGCTGGGAACCATTAGTCGAGACATTAAAAATGTGGCTAGGATTCTCGCGGCGCGGTTAAAGGGTACGGGCGGAAACATCGATGCCTTCCAGCCCGGCTCCGTGGATCCTTTCAACACCCGCGACTATGAGTATTTTGAAAACAGACGAGGCAACACCACTGAACACCACTGGTTACTATGAAATGTTTATTATTGGTTGCATAGTCTGAGGTGTTAATAAAAGCTAGGAGCAGGGGTGCAAATTCCGTTAAAAAGTTTGCCAATTTTTGAGCGCAAGTCAAAGACAAATCGATGAAATTGAAATTTCTATCGTTACGAACACGGGAAACAGGTCAATTTTACTCTCTTACGTCACGGAGTTGCGGGGAAGTGACTTGATGAGATACCCGCAATGCGGTAACCGCGAACCGTAAGACTTTAGTTTTTCCCGGAGCGTTTTACATACTAATATGGCTTTCCGAACTTTCCAAACGGAGTGGATCGATGACGCCACGGGCCACGCTTTCCTCCAATAATTATTACCTAACGGCGACGAAATCCGGTTTTATCTGCGCGGAGTTGAGCAGAGTTGAGTTGAGGACAAGTAAACAATAGAGTCGTAACAGAAGTGAGAGGTCACTCGGGGTCAACGCACGGGGAGGCTACGAGTCATATTCAGATAGCATCCATGAATGGCAATGAGTGGCGCTACAGTCGCATTGGACGTGTCTAGGCTGAAAGGAACTATGATGCACGCCAACCCTATATGCACATACTTCCTTTTAGCAGAAATACGACCAATTCTTCTCGGCTGTGTCACAACGATTCCTCCAAGATAAATGTCGTAGCAACATCGATTTGCTCTGAAACGCCACTATTTCTGACTGATTTTACAGACAACACACTATGTGCCTTTGAATTTCTTACGCGTGCAAAGGCTTTTTGTGGAAGAGCCAGGAATAGTGGTTCCTAATTGCTAAATGTATAGTAAAATTAGCAACGCGAATCTGCGAATTTCCCACGGACAGCATACTGCGGTCGTTCCTTTTTCGACCTGCAAACATCGTCAACATTCGACACCATTCCCAATGATTTTGGCCTCCTTTGAGAGGAAGTCGATCGAGTTTGCAATCAAACTACCACGGACGCTCTCATCACAAAACTTGAGACAATTTCTGTTTTTTCGTGCCATAGCGATGCACCCGACGACCGCTAGGGGCTCTTCCGTAAACAAAAGCGGGCAGGATGGTCCTGAATAAATAGACGAGTGAATCGGCCATCGATTAAAACGAGAGGGAGAGAGGGGGGGGGATCGGGCGGCCCCAAAAATAGACAATGACATACTTGTCAATCTCTAGGATTCAAGTCCAACAACCTCGCATTTGGGGCGATCCCGACTCGCGGGTCTAGCGGCGGTGAGATGAAGTCCGAGGCGAGAGGGGGGTTTAAAAGCGCTCGATCAGATTAAAAATCACTTCTTTCGATGCTTGATTGATAATTATGAAGAATAGAAAGACGAATTGTATAGAAAAATATAGAAAACAGTGCTCGGTTGGGAATGATTGATCACGAACGGCCAGCTCCGGCTCACGATTTATGTAGCTGTGCATTCCTCATTATCATACGGTAATTATTGGTACACGTACCGTACCGCCACTCAACGGAATATTTTATCATTCCGCCATTGCTCACCGCACAGGCTTCGCGGATTCGATTTTTCCTTGAAAAATTCCGGTTAGGCTTGCAGGTGCAATGCCTGTTAAACTCAGGGAGAAGCCAAACATCAGGATTTTGGTCCTGCAAAAGGAACTGATCCGCACGAGAAATGCGCTTCATATATGTTCGAATTTTGTTGAGTGAATGACAAGAGAAGGAAAATTTTACTCAACTAAATCATTCAAAGAGGAATGCACAATGCAGTCCCAGCACATACCTCTTCCTGATTCCCAACATCGAAAGAAATTAGTAAAATAAATTCTAAAAACGTGACATTTCCATTTCCAGTTAAGTGCAGTTCTTTGGAAAAGTTCATTCTCGCTTCGTTGGGTTTTTTTTTTGTTGTTTTTTTGGCTCTTTCCGGCTGGATTAGAAGTTTTGATTCCAACTTTTCCCGTCGATTTCTCATGTAAAGTAAGAGTCAAACAACCGGAGACAAGGAGAGAGCAAAATCAACTACACTGGAAAAAAAAACATTGGATCTAGAGTCCAAACTTTTAAAAACATCGACAAGAAAAAATACTCTCGATTCAATCAGATTTAAGCTTAAATCAAGAACCAAGCCTCTTAATTTGAGCGGATTTCCTTTTGATTAAAGCTTGAATCCGATTGAATCAAGAGTCCTTTTTCTTGTCAATGTTTTCAAGAGTCTGGACTCTAAAAAATCCAATGTGGTTTTTTTTCCGGTGTGCCGATTAAACTCAGGGAGAAGTCAAAAATTCAGATGTTCGATTTATTATTCCATCGAGGATTGCTTTTTTTTACTCTTTCCGGCTGGATTAGAAGTTTTGATTGCAACTTTTCCTGTCGATCTCTCATGTATAGTGAGGGTCAAATAACCAGAGACAAGGACACTGGAAAGAAAACACATTGGATCTAGAGTCCAGACTTTTGAAAACATTGACAAGAAAAAATACTCTTGATTCAATCGGATTATTGCTTGAATCAAAACGAAATTTGCTTAAATTAAGAGGCTTGGTTCTTGATTTAAGCTAGATTCTGACTGAATCAAGAGTACTTTTTCTTGTCGATGTTTTTAAGAGTCTGGACTCTGGATCCAATGTGTTTTTTTTTTCCAGAGCAGAGAGCAAAATTAAGGAGTATATGGACTCAGGATTTCTGCGGGATCTTGGGTGACACCCGAAGGATGCCAGGCATGAACGAGCTTTCGGCGTCTGGACGGGAGAGCCGGGGCCGAGCCCACTGAGCGGGAGTTCTCTCCGCTCCAAGTGCGACTTTTCCCCGGATTCCCGATTCCGAGTCGCGGGTCGGGCTCTCCCGCGCGGCTCCGGTTTTCGGGTCCGCGGGCGAAAATCAAATTGGTGATCGCTCCGCCGCGCCGCACCGATGAATGGTGAGTTCACGACATCGCTTTACGGCGCTCCGTTCGGTTCCGTTCCGCGACGGTTGTGGGTGCAGCTCGTTTCCGGGACACCGGGCTGAAACATGGCCACGCGGACCTGGATCTTGCAGCGTCTTCGGGTTCCCACCGTCGCGTCGTGTCGCGGCTAAAGGGACAGCGGGTCTTAATTCAATGAACGGGCGCCCAAAAGAAGAGATCATGATGGTGTTCCGATTGCCTTGCTCTCCCAAAATTAAAATACAAATTGATGTGTGAAAGTGTGATACCTAAGCGAGGATATACCGGGAAAAAAGATTAGTAGAATTTAACATTCCATCACACTGTACTTCACACAGCTTGAATTCTAAGTCAATCCTACTAGAAAAATGGTAGACGTTACTTTATACTGGTACAGGTAAGCATCCCACTAGCAGAATTGGCTTAGAATTCACGCTGTGTGAAATACTGCGTGACGGAATGGTAAATTCTACCAATCTTTTTTCTCGGTGCACAGGGCCACAAGATGCCATGTGAAGGTCCAAGTCGATTTTCTCTGCAAGGCTTCTTCAGCCTCGCTGTACTGTTTCTTAGCCAGGCAGAGCACTGAACAAGAAAGCTTCTATGACAAATTTCTATAGGAACAAACATACCACACAAGTGCCGCGGAATGAATGAGGGTTCCCAGATATTCCTCTAAGTTGGAGTAATTTTTGTGTATGGTTGTGTGTGACGTGTGTAATTGTGTCCCTCTATCAAAGTTTTTTGGTTAAGTTCAGTTTGGCCGTGGTTTCCCGGGAATGGAATGGTATTACCTAAGTCCTTAAAATGACTGGTGTCTATTTGTAAGAGGGTACCAACTTTTTCGGCTAATTTCAGAATCGGAAGATGCGTTGTTAGCTTCCCCGAACGGACAAATGTTTCTGTGAATGTTTCCACGCACTTGCCTGCATTCCGTGCCCGAATGCTCCGGCGATTGACGTTTGGACATTATGCCAGAATTGGCAAGGAGTAAATTACGACAGGAGTTCCTGTGAACTGGGAATCGGATTAGGAGTTATGCGGGCACGGCTGCTAAAAAAATGAGGGGGAGCTTTCGTGAATAAACCGTCGGGGACTCATCGTCTTCCATTAATTAAGCGTGAATACGGAGAAATATTCGGACTGGCGATCAGTCCTCACTGAGTCATAAAAACAGGCAAAAAACGGAAGAAAAATTAACCGGTCAGCGAGGTTTTAGGATCCGACAGGTAAAAAAGAGGAGGAAGAGATTGTCGCGCGGACTGCAAAAAAAGGGAGACAGCAAGCACCACTTAAAGCAAGGCAGTGCTCACTTTCCAACATTTAAACGAGTCATCGGGGTGAGGGGATAAAAAATAAATAAATAATTAAAAACCAGAGAAAAAATTAGCTCGAGCTGGCTGGCACTAGGTGCGCTGCCTCGCGACAGCCAGAATATCAACCTAACTGACACTCAAACCCAGCGTCGCCAATTTTTTTTAAATTCCCAGAAATTCTTCATGACTCAATGAGCGAGTAAAAAATACTTTTTAAACCAACACAGTCATAAGCAAATAAATTTAAGATTGGAATGATTTTCTTTCATTTAGGGATTGATATTATGCAAAAGAAGGAAAATAACATTTTATTTATTTCGTTTTCCACTGACATTACTGTGAGACTTTATAATTTTGCTCGTGAAAAAGACCCAGTTACAAAATCTATCTTTGACATTTCTTCCCGGACGTTCTTGAGATGAAGTTGAATGATTTAAAATTTGGAATAAAAAAGTTTCAATCTGAAATTTATGTCAGGGAAAAGGGAAATGAAGGCAGGAGGGACAAAATTTAATGATTTATCATCCAGTATTTACAACGCAAAAAAAAGTGCAGCAATGTCCACTATGGAGATCGATCATACGTTTTTCGTACAGTGGGACGACGAACCACACCACCAACAGAGTTAAGAAATTTCATGAAAGATTATAAAAAGAAATTTCATTAGGAAATTTCAAGAAATTTCATGGGGAAAAAGAAATTTCATGGGAAGGAAAGAAATTTCATGAAATTTCTTGTAAAATTTCAAGAAATTTCATTCGATGAAATTTCTTTTAGCAACTCTGACCACCAACAAAAATTGAGAATAGAATTACAAAATTGCTTACAGATTCGGATGTAAAGGGCACCTCTGTGCGTAGAAAACTAATATTCCAGCGGGAATATTAAAAAATGTCAAAGTTGACAACGCGGCCGACATACCAAAGTGGCGTGGGGCGGCTGAGTCGTGTACCACCGGATTATGCCTGGATCCTTACAAAAGAGTGAAAAAGAAGAACTAGACGCGAACACGATATGATCTTTCGCCGGCCTCCGCGGTATTATATGCATAATTAATTAATGACTCGCTCGGGAAATCGCCGAATAAATTAAAGTATATCATAACCTTGAATCCGAGACAATTTAAGTCATTTCGCGATGGCACGGGCTCTCGGTTCGGTGACATTTTCAGAAAAGAGGCGCGCGCTGATTTAAGCGTGAAGGAAAAAAGCGTAATCACCGTCTGCTCTTGCTCTACACTGTAATCGCGCCCGCGAATGAAATTATCATAATTCATTTCTGCGGTCGTAAATTACGCCTGGGGTCGTACTCGCTCGAGATCCCGCTCTTGACCTCCCGTTTGTTGCGGGGGAAAATATCGAAAATCGATGGATCGCGGTCGAGTTTAGTCCGTCGCGCGGTAATTAGCCGGCTGCGATTTGAGGCCGAATGAATCCGGATAAATTGCGAAAAGAGGAAGATATCTGTCCGTTGCGGACGCTGTGGCCTTTCAGGCGACTTGAAAAGAAGTTGAACCGAGCCAGTTTGCACCTAGAATTCCGATGTCAGAGGCGAATAATTTAATGTTTATCGGGTTTGAATTTTTTAGGATTTTCCTCGGTAATAAAACGACGGTAGATTTAAAATACTAGACGCAGCAGAGAAACGAAAATGTTAAAATTTTACGAATGCACTTCAAATTACTCGACAAGAGGCTTATTTTTGCACCTTCACCCCCTCCCCAATTATATTACCACTTAAAAGTCAACGGTGATAATGCAGCGTCACCTTTACTTTGACAAGCACAGCTCAAACAACAGACAAACTAACGGCAATACACGAAAGACTCTTTAGCTTGTCCATTTTTCTAGAAACATTTCTTGTCCTAGTAATTATATAAGTATATTTATTTCAGATTACGTTACAGTTGTTAAATAGCATGGTTATCGAGAACTGATTGTGAGAGCGTAGTTAACTCTACGGCTATTCAGAGTGTCAATATGTGTACCTACGGATGATACAACTATATTAACGCCGGAGTGAGCGGTGAAGTATCGAGCAAGATTGAAGGCGTTTTGCGCCAGGTAGCCGGCGAGCCTATTACACGATTTCGGTTACGAGTATTTTAACGCTGGGATGAGCAGTGGTCATGTCACTCCCAATGCACCAACGGGATGGTTATTAAAATTGATAGACAAAGCTATAGACTAAGATGACAAATGAAAAATTAGTTATCTTCACAGTTGAAACAGGTAGCTGCGACGAACAAAAGAGATAAGCAATAGACTAACCACGGGCAATTTACGAGGGACCCCAAGTTAGCCATCATTCCCCCCTTAGTCTATGTAACCAGCACCCGTTAGCGAATATGATCACTCTATTTTCCCTTAGTCTCACTTTATCTATCGATTTTAAAAATCAATCCGCTGCAGAGACGAGGCAACGTCAGATTTTTCATGCGTGGTATTGGCAGCCGTGGATGTTGAGGACAATCGTTCCCTCGGATTGGTAACCGTCAAAATTCAGATTCGTCGGACTCGGAGCCAAACGACTCAATCCAGGGCCCTGAGGGGGAGGGGCGGAGGGGATGTGAGCCACCCTCTTCATCCGCAAGGACACGGACGGGTCATTAAGAGTGCTTAATATTCCGATGTCTTGAGGAACTCAAAAGCTCGACGCGTGATTAGATTTAATGAGCGCGGGCTCAGCATCCGCCGCGACCCGACGCAACGGTGTTCGGTGTCTCCCGAAAGGCCATCCGCACTGCACCTCTGCCAATCGAATCCACAGAAACTTTCTCCCGCCGCGCATACAAAATCGCGGACTGGCACTTCGCGAAGTAAGCTCGACCCGAAAGTTCAAAGCTTCCAACGTACTAAGTGTTACATTCGGCATTATTAACTCATGCCTGAATGTTCTTTTACTTGCATAGAGTACTTATCACTTAAATACAGTGTTCCAGGGATAATATCAAAGATTTTAAGGACGATTATGCAAATTTATCCGGTCAAAAATCGATCACAATAAAAAAAACAAGGAAAGACGTGGCAAATTCTACTACAAGACTTCATTGGTAATCAGTAATACCATTGGATGAAATTAACTACGCTCTTGATCTTGGTGGCATTCATCATAAGTACGGTCATGGTACCAGGAATCTGGTATATACTACCATGGAGTCTTTTGTTGATTTTCATACTACTTTTACGGCAAAAACAGATTAATTATATAATTTTTTTTTCAGAAAACTTCGGGGTAAATTGTACCGATGATAGGCATGCTCCCTGTAAGGCGCGCTGTAGTTTGTCAATCAGAAAAAATTGAGATTTTTTCGTTATTTTGATTATGCTTGTCCAGAAAATTTAAGAATTACTTTCGCTGAGGTTTGTAGACACCATGATTCCCGGTTGCTCCCCCATTAACCATAATTAAAGGTCTCCGGAGCAAAGGGAAGACTCTAAAGACGCGCCCCTGCGTATCCATTTCTAAACGGTGCTTCTGCATCGCGTGTTGTATCGAATTCCGTTTCGCGACGGTGACGGGGTGACGGCTTCCGTAAAATCTACAGGGTGATACAAAAGTCCCGCAACACTAGCACAAGGATCCTTATGACTTTTGAGAAAACCGAGGTAGAGACTTGAAATTTTGTGGGTGCCCCCGGGTCAAAGTCAGAGGAAACGACGTTAAGGTTCCCTACAAAATTTAAGGGATCCTCCTGAAAAGGAGTAAGATCCTTAGAGACTGTAGGGGCAGTGTGCCACTTTCGGACCACCCTGTAGAGTGCTAGGATAAAATCGGTCGTGGTTTCAACTTGGTGTGATTGGATTAACAGCCGCAACCACCGTGGGGGAGTGGTCACTCACAACACTTTCTGCGGTGCCCTTCAGTTTTGCCAAGTGTCGCCGGCGGTATCCTACGTAAGCTTATAGTGTGTCTGCTTCATCGGGATGGATTTGATTTGCACAGACTATTTATTGAGCATAAAAATTAAATGAGAAATTGTATATCATATATGACAATCTATCCACGACGAACTCACAATGAAAGTAAAACCAATTTTCACTTGCAAAAAGTTGTATCCTTGTCGCTAGGTGAGGTTTGATTTTGCATTTGACATTTACAAGTTTTTGCATATTCAAAGGACGAAAAAGTAATGATCTACAGTAGCCTGATCCTGGGCTTTATTGAAAATGAGGTGATCTCGCTGAAGGGTATTATGAATTTTGTCGGATATTCAACCTCAAGAAAAGCGTCATTTTATCAGCTTTTAAATTCAATGGGTTATGGACAAGATCCAAGCCATTCCTTAGTTTTCGGATTAGGACTCGAAAAAATTGCTAACTCGCCGATCGTATTTCTTTACTTCCGAAAAGATCCAAAATTTGACTTTACAGTCCCCCTTCCAAATCTTTTGACAACCTTTTTCGGAATACTTTCCACGATGTCCAGAATTCTAGGTGTTCTTGGAAGTGACTTGAAAAATATATCCGAGAGTGCAACATTCATCGATGGATCAGCATTGCAGCAGTTCAACGACCGATCTTAGAACTTTCTCCGTGCGCGCCCATGGTGACAGGTCATTAAAAGCAGGTGTAAATCTCAAAATCAGCCGTTTAACGGAAGACTTATCGTCCGCATGATAGCTCAGAGGGAGGAGGGAGGGTTGTTAGGTGCGCGGAAAAATGAGGCAAATGTGATAAATACCGCTCGACCGACTGCGCGGTGGGGAGAGGGGTAAAGCTGAGCAACCGCCGTGGTAACTGAAGAACCGCGCATCTACATCGAGAGGCCCATAGGAGTTACACGGTTTATGATGGTGGGTTTGACGCGTGAGAATATCGCCGTGATGAAAGCCGAGCTTGGCTTACAGTAAATCATGCTAATTGCGATGGCCGCGGGCCCATCACGACCAAATCAAACATAATTATCGCCCTCTATTCGTAATTATCCGCTATTATTTATATGTATATTTATTGTGATTTTTACTTTTATTTTTTAATCCGCTCCTCGGCGCAGCTTCGGTCCGGGGTTTCTTCTCGGGGTTAATAAGGGCCTCGCCGCGGCCACTTTGGCCTCTTGCCGCCTCTCGATGACCAGTGAGAACGCGGCCTTGGCGGCCTCCCCGTATCGCGTCGTTCCACCAGTCATCTTCACCTCGCTCCCTTCCCTATTTTGCCCCGCTCATGACCTCCATCCTTCAAATTAGGCATCTCGGGCGTTTTTTTAACATCTTTCGGGAGGGAAACGGGCTGGAAAAACATGAAGAGCACATTAAATAGGGCCGAAAATTTAAAATGCTACTGGTTACATTTTTTACTTGAAATCTCCTTGGGTGAATAAAGACCCAGAACAGAAACCCATGTAAAGCGGTTTCAATTCGAGGAAGTTTCAAGGAGCACATTAAAATTTCGGTCCAACTTTTGAACGCCACGCTGTAAGCAAATCAAGGGTACACTTCAAAATTGAACCATTTTTTTTGCATGAAATTAGTTATTTCGCTGCAACGCTACAAAATTGCTACAGTCAGTTTGTGGTTGTTATGTTTTTTCTCCTGGTGAACCAACGACAAAATCGATCTTTGGAAATTATGCTGAATTTGGTTAGGAAACTCGTTCAATTGTCGGTTCATAAAAACAAATTGAGATTGGTGAGTTTGAAAGCTCGTTTAAATTAAAGGCCCAATTGGTGATACTTGATCGTGTGGTACGAAGCGACTTCGAGAATTTGATGATCACTGACAAAGAAACTCAGACGATTGACTTGATTGAACAGTGTAATTGGAGGGAAAAGGCGGCTTCTGCGGGCAAAAACCCGGCCTCTCATTTTTCATTCCCTTTTTGGCTTCGACCGTGGTTGCGAAAGAATCAGTTCGACGATTCATCAGAAAATTCCCCCATTATCCTGAAATTTGCCTCTCAAATTATTCATGTAACCAGCCAGTGCATCGAGATAGCGATATATGGACATCTCAAACGAGGAAATGTGGTGAGACGCGAAAAACTATTGTGATTATCTCGGAAATGAAAGCAAAGCCCACGGGGGACCACTCTATCGTGGGATTCTTCAAATTTTTAACGGGGCTTTGTGACATCTGGACGGTTGACGGGCACAAAAAAAGAACCCCGAAAGCTGAAAAATCTCGACTTTCCAGTAAATAATTACTGTGTCCCACGTGTCGAGAGCAGAAAAAAAGTCTGGATGCCTTAAATTTGAGAGACGACAAGGGAAGGAGGGGCGGGGAGAGATAATTATTCTAAATTCTGCGCGAGACAATTAACGGCGAATTAATCGGAGAATTGAAATCGAGGATGGGCCGGTGAGCGATACGGGAATGAAGGAAAGACCTTTAAAGGAAGGATGAAACTAATGCGCCGCTCTGGTGTCACCGGAGAATGGTAATGTCGAACCGATTAACATACCGAGGACTGGTAAAGTAAACGTCATTAATAATTAGTCCCAACTACTCCCGCGGTCCTAACGAGTCCGACCGAAAAATCGAATCCATTTGATTTGTCACTTATCTCGCCCTCGGATCTTCCTTCGCCAAATCGGAGACTTCTCCTGGAAAGAGATCGTACGGATATAAACTTTCTCGCTCGTTTCGTTGTATCGTTATTAAAATCGCTGTTTTTGCCGGGTATTTGACCTTTCCGATCGATGGACTCCAAAAATGTGGATTCATCAGCGAACTTAACTTCCTGTGCCGTGCCCTCTAATGGTGGCCAAAAAATTAACAGGAAAAAAAAATATATATCGCAGATAATTTTCAGCACAACGAAAGCTGCTTACTATAGATCCTTTTATTTTAAGATGTTTTGATCTGAAACCTCGAAATTTTTTTTAATTTAGGACAAAAATGGTAATGCAAAAATGTATTAAGAGGTCCTTTGGATTCCCCTACCGAGCAAAAAAAATCCCCCGAAACCTGGTCAGATGCTGAGGGAGTTCCCTGGACCCTCCTTGATGGGGTATGTTTTAATGCTCCCCAGACCCACCTCAAAAAGGTGCCCCTCTGGTCCCCCATAAAAAGTTCCCAGCCCCCGCCGAAATCTTCTTAAACCCCAGCGGGACTACCATTCTAATCATAGCGTCAACTTTTTTACATTGTCGGCCGGCAATTTTCCCCTATAGATCTACAGTCAATGATGAATACTGGTAATTAAAGCTTTGAAGCTGCAAAACCTCAGTCTGCAAATTTTTCAGACCTACATCGGGAACTAGAGGCGTCCTCTAGGATGCAGAACCATTAGGGCTCAAACCGCAAATTTGTGGAAAAATTCCAGGTGAAGAGAATTTTACAGGGAGTGGTATCCTGAGTCGCACCTTCGACCACTGTGGTCCGGCTGGGTCTCGACCAAACGCGATCGCCTCAACCCCCTCGACTCCCCCGCCGCGGAGAATCCATAGTTGGCCGCGTTTATGGGAGATCTCTGCGAGAGGTCGGGGGGCAATAAATTATTCAAGATGAGAATGGACCTCGGGACGAAAACGACCGTCCGAGTCATAAAACTCCGGGCTGAATCATCTCGGATCATCCACGGTAAATCCTGAATTAATTGATATTCATTAACAGGTCTGAATGCTTCTTTTGCTTGCTGCCCCGCGACTTGACCGGACCCGACCAATAACGCTCGACGTTGCCGAGAATGGCGGAATATCCTACGTTTAACCCTTTCAGAAGAATAATTCATTTTTAAACGCGACTCGGCAACATCCAAAGCAACGGCTACCTGATTTTTGATTGAGCTTTTCTGCGAATTTCGAGACGAATTTCGCGAAAAAACACGGTTCAAGTAGTACGGTTTCAACATAACGTACACTTTCGCAAGGAGAAAAAGGTACCTTTGATTCGGTAAAGATGTTCGATGAATGTACATAGGACCGGAATTCTCTTAGAGACAACCTGTAAAGAGATCATAAGAATATTCGGGAAAAGGACAAACGACCTTATAGATATACAGTGAGGACTCTTTCAACGACAACTTGTAGTCTATCGTAAAAGTATCATCTCAGATTTCATCAAATCAAGCGGATTTTTTTTCTTATTTTCTTTCTTATGAAAAGATACCTACTGACTAAAAGCTGATTCCCGGGCGCACCACAACGCTCAGCCACCCGGACACAATCGAGACCAATGATTCATACCTCAAGAAGCTGTTAAAAAATGGGCGAGCTGAATTTGAATAAACAGTAATTTAAATGAACGAGCTAATTAATTTTCTGTCAAACCTTGGAGTGCAAAGGTGGTCGGGTCTTATACCTGAGTGGGAGGCAACCTCAAAATTAATAAGTTTTAGGAGAACTACTGGTGTGACTCACTTCAGCTCCGGTTCGTTTCGGGAATTTGCCTTCCTGGTCGTTCCCGAAACCTCTTGCGAAATTTTCGAGGAATCTACTTCGGAAGAAAAATTATTATTCATCAACACACAACGTCGTTTTAATTAGAGTTACAATCTCCACGTTTTTATCCGTTCTTCGGCGACCTTCTTTTGCTTTCTGAACAGTTTTTATGAATTTAAACCACACCTGATTTGGAATATTACAAGATACGGAGAAAGAGCTTCGCCTGAACCTTACACTGCTTCACTCCTAGGTCAATTCGAAAGTTATACCTATGCTGGCAGGCTAAGAAAAGCACGTCAGGTTAGCATTTGGACCGTATCAAAGTTTTCGGGGAAAAATTTCACTCTGGGAGACTTGCAAAACATTTGATTGACGGTTTAAGTTAGATTGTCGACGTCAAAATTTTAAGGAGCCATGTTGCGACTTTTCCTAAAATCAAATTTATTTCAAAGTGATTAGGTAACTTTGAATACATATACATGGGACGTTCCTCCAGTATGGAAAGTTGAAATTTCAGGCAATTTTGCGGCGGCTGCCTCGAATTTCTTGGGTGCAAGGCACAAAAGCGGAGTGCTATTTGCATTCACTTAGAATAATTAGTTCTGGTTGGCTTTTCCCGGCCCGATGGGCGATTAAAATCACCAGGCGACTGATTTATCGATAGGGCTTAGCGGCAGAAATTAGGAGGGGCGCAAGCGATGGGTGAAAGAGTGGATTAGAGAGAGGCAGATAAAAACAAGGAGGGAGAGAATTTCGAGGAGAATCGCGAGGAATGCAACAATGAAACAATGAGGCTGCGCTCTGCGCTCTGTGGCCCGGAGCTCCGATTTCTCATCAAGCGCGAGAAGCGAGGGGAAGCGTTTCAACGAATTTGTCACACAAAGATGACTGCGCGCGGACAAATTAGGCCCGAAAAGGTGTAAACCGAGTAAAAAGCCGGGGGTAGAGACTGGAGATGGCGGCCATTTTTTCTTGATTGCAGCATCCACCCCCCACCCTGCGAAGCGTGGACCCTCCCCCTCCGCCCAGGGGCCCTGCGCCAGATGTATCAACACCCCTTTCTCATCGCGCAAGAGCTTCCCAGCCCTTGATCCCACCCCTAAATGGTCAACGCTCTCATTAAATACAGTTTCTCAGCGCCAATGCTCTCCGTTCGTAATTTGCTCGGAAAATAAATAATACCCCGGATAAAACAACTGTTGGAGCTGAAATCGTTTCCTTTTTGTTTTTTCGCTTTTTTTCATTTTTGTCGCCTGCACAAAAGGAACCCATTCTCGCGCACGAGGCCAGGCCCATTATTTTCCCCAGTTTTTTGTTCTGGGGTCCGCACTCGAAAATACTGCAAGGCAATAATTTACTTTTCTTGACACCCCTTCTTTCCCTGACGTTCACGACGACGACGTGATGTTTTAAAAATAAAAGCGGCCATTTTATTCATACGGATCAAACAGATGAAGAAAACTCGTACTTCCGCGCAGGAAGTGCTTTTGCACTACTTCATTGTAATGCGTAAAAAGTACTCCATAGTTATGAGTCGTTTCCACCCTTAAAATTTAGAGAGTGCATGTGAGGAACTATTGGACCCAGTTTGAGCCGAGAAAAAGGGATTTGAAGTTTGATGTCGGCATAAAACTTCATGTTTCAACGATTTTTTCCACGTTCAAAATATTTTTTTCAAACTTTGAATTTTTGCCGGGAAACGACGCACGACGAATTGCATTCAAAACTACCTTAAACTTCTTTTTTTTCGAAGTGCGACTTTTTGCGCTCCTATTAAACATGGACCTAATATTCCACCGCTTTTGTAAGTAGGTACACAGACGAGGTCATCAAAACCGTTTACGCTTGAAAAGAATGTCAAAATTGTGTTTAATTATCAACACAAACTAATATTCTAGGGGAGGGCACAGTAAAACGTCTGAAATTCCTCCCACATAATCTTCGCTTCGCAACGATAGCTCCTCTCGACCTCAAGTAAGGCATTCATACCTTCCATCGATCTAATTTATCCCCAACTTCAGGGTAGCTCACGCTCACTCTTATCTACCAATTTATCAGCTTATGTATCCATATTTTTCTGATTTATCCGTCCCTGTATTCGCACCAGTAACTTTTGAGGGGCGATGCCCGAAGTTCCGAACTTTGGCGAGCGCCGCCCTCCCACCTCTCACGATCGTCGAAAAATTGACCAATAGCATTCGTTTCTCTCACTCGCTCGTTTCGCAAATAGAACCTCAATCTGCGGCAGCTACTTATGCTCACGTTGGCTTAACGGATCATTGGCGGATCCAGCAAATTGGCAACATTGCTATTATCACTTCAATATTATGGAAATGTATCGATTCCTGGGAGGCCAGGTGCTCCAAAAAGAATCGATTTTTAACATACGTTTAAATGGAGGGAATCCAGTGTTGCCAAATTGCTGGATCCGGTTGCCAGTTCTTTATCGGTCACGGAAGGATGTTGAAGATAGACTGTTCAACTGCGAAAAAAGAGTGTGCCAATCAGGCACTTGCGAGATCCAGTTCGGTAAACCCGACCTAAATATAGGAGCTTTTTTGAAGCAACCTTGCTTAGAATCGACTATGTGTAGTGAATGCGCATGGAGAGACATCATGTCACCAGTCGGCAGGAATAGTAATTGCTTGAATGTGACTTGATTCTGTAATAAAACCGCGGTGAGGAATTTTTCCTGCTCACTCTCCCAACCCCAAGTTGGAACGCGAGGTCCCGTTCATTTGAATGTATGCAAAACAATCAGAGGCGGATCCAGCAATTTGGCAACACCGGATTCCCTCCATTTAAACCTATGCTAAATAATCGATTCTTGTTGGAGCATCCGGCTCCTCCAAGCATCGATACATTCCCGTAGGTTTAAATGGAGAAAAGCAATGTTGCCAATTTGCTGGACCCACCAGTGAAAACAATAAATAATCGTTAAAATTAACTGCCTCCTGAAGAACCGATTGCTTTTAACAAATCGCCACTGCTTGGATATGACTTGGATTGGTATGATATTGGTATAAAGCCTATGTAGTGTGTAGATCGTGAGCCGCTATATGATGAACGATGTTTACAGTTGGTCTTGCGATTTGAGCCTTTTCAAGATGGCGGCGGTGGGATACCGTGGCGTAGCCCGAGCCTCGAAGACCATCACGAAACTAGCATTAAACGAATTAGAAGAGTCGCTCGCCCTGCAACCCCCACGGGTACCCCGCGGGCCGCTAATCGGACCACAACTCGAAAAATGGGGGTTTTACCCCATAATGAGGGGAAAAAAGCAAAGCTGCCCGCATACTAATTGGCCCAATCAATAGGATCGATAATTGGTCACGAGGAGCTTGAGCTTCGTTCTATCGGCTCCTTCACACCGTTGCCAAATCCTCCGTTTTCTACACCCGGTTACACTTAAAACGGGGACGATTCGGCAAGCGTGGGCCCCGGTTGCGTCGCGGATCGGCCGCGGTGGCCCGCGGGCTTTTCGGACAAGATAAGTGAACCAAATCGGTGTTTAATTGATCCTCGGAAATTTACGATTTATGAACAAAAATCTCGGTGCCAAAGTCTTGCATCAGGGTCCGAGGAGGGGGTTCAATTTAATTCGCTCCCAATACGGGCTGATTAACGCTCCTCGTTGCTAAATCGGGCACGGCCTGGATTTCAAGTCCCGGTTTTTACCGGAAATCAAACTTGACTGGAAGTGAAAAGGTTTTGAGGTTACTTCACAATTATTAAAATCCATTTCCTAAGCTTCTTCTGGTTGAAACAAACGCTGAAAGTATGCATTCTACTAAATTCGGACTACATCGAACAGGAATCAAGTCACATGGGGGGGGGGAGGGGGGCAGTGGTTTCGGGAAGATATTAAGTTTAAAGCAGTTGAGTAATTTAAGTGTTGTATTTTTAGGCTGATTTTCTGTTTCCCCCTTTTTTCATGTTTTGATATTAAATGACCACTTATTTTCTCCTGTGAAAAATTTAACGTCGAAAATTAAGCTGGTTTTTTGAAAATGAATACAGACGTTGCACCTCATCTCCAAGACTGCGTGAGTCTTTAGGACGCATTGAACTTAAAATCTCATTTCCCCGGTTGATGTGACTTAATTTGTTTCTCTTGAGCTTGGTTAAGCTGATCCAATTACGAACTAAAATGAAACCACGGTGAATCGAAAATGTGGCAACGCCGTCGGCCCTTGTTCTGTGCTGTGCCGAAAACGCGAGGATAGGGCCAGGGCCAGGCCCCGCACACAAAGCACTGCTCAGCGGGAGGGTCGAGGAAGTGAGAGTGAAAATCTGGTTCGATCGATCCGATCGGCTTGCCGTGTTCCGCGCGTTAAATACCCTCTCAACGACGCGGGAAGGGAGGTCAAAGAGCCGCCAGGAAGCGAAAAAAAAATCAAAATTAAAAAATAAAAGAGAACACACGGAGAAAAAAACGGAATAATAGGAATTGACTGGTTCGGAAAGGAAGATACGACCTGAAACGTTTCACTGTTATCGTATGATAGATGCCATGCATTTCTTCCCTTGCAAAAAAAAAATATTGGATGCGATTTCAGCGAACTTAATTGAGCGAACACGGTAAAAAAAGGGTAGATAAATTGATCATATCCCTGCCTGATTTTGCGCCAACCAAATGAAAAGTTTAATGCATGTAATATTAAAAGTAGTTCATCTACAGACGATCAATTTTCATGTTAATTATGAGTTAGAAACTGGATATTCAACCAGATGTTAGGGTTGGCACAAAATTAGCGGAGAATATTACTGAGCACATCATTCCTTGTATTTTTGGGTACATTGTGGTATCGAAATTGTACAGCCATGAAAAGTTTGTGACATTTAAAGAGGAAATGGTTTTGAAACGATAAATTTAAGTTTTCGGATGATAGAAAAACACGCTTAAAAGTCATCGAGTTTGACCTGGAGACAGCTTTCACTACAGAGATGCTCGTCTTTCGTCTCAACTTTTTACCCCCGCGAAGGAAAGAGAGAGAGGGGAGGGGAAAAAAACAAAAAAAACATTGGAACACACATACTAGGTGCGATCCAGGAAGTGACCGTCGGCCAGACGGAGTGTGACAACGCACGGCGCTATAAACAAAAGGGTGGAAAAAACACGGGCACAGGAACAAACGTTCAGGGGTGGCCTCGACGAGGGGGGCGGGGGCGGAGAGCGGGGGTGGAGGCAGGGGCGGGGAATCCCGGCGGCTCCGCGCCTTCCGGGAGCTTTTTCGGAGCGACCTTGGTCAGATAATAGTTGTACTTTTTCACCGCTAGATGGCCCTTGTATGCACTTTGCTCGGGGGTGGAGAGACTGTCCCGTGATAACATCTCGGATAACACGCGTTACAATACGAGCCCTGTGTTTTTAAACACTTAGCGCGGTGTGGCGTGCTTTTCGTCCGTCTCGACCCTCCCCGAGACTCCCTTTTCAAGTCCTTAGACTCCTCTTTTGAGTCTTTTTTTTGCGCTTGACTTTTCCTTGTTTCCTCCTTGAGCCGCCAGTTATCCCCGCCCGAGGACTCTCTTCCGATCATTCTCGGTCGCTACTCCTGAGAGCTTTCCTTGTAGGTGTAATTAATAGTTTCAGCATTTTCTATTAGGTTAAGAAAAGGGAAGTGCTCGGTCTTCCGACAAGCGGTCGGAGAGGAAAATATTAAATAATTTTTTTTCTTGAGAGGAAACAAAGTAAAGAAATACACAACGCAGCTTTCTATTCTAGATGGCGAAATGAAGAGGATGAAACAAGAATACGCGAGATTTAAAAATATAATTGTATTCGTGAAAACCGGAAAATCTTATTTATACTTAATCGCGAATGACGACGCATCAAATTGCGCAGTCTCTGTACCGCTACGATGCTTTAATCCCCTTTCAGCAAGAAACGGCTGGGTTGGTTTGATTTTTGGTAATAAAAAATACAGAAAAATAAACTCGTTTTTAAATTTATGCGAAAAGTGTGCTTTTCATCCCCTTTTAGATAATAAGCCGCATGACGGTAGTGTGTTTTGGATTTTTTACAGAATAATAAAATCCGCACACGGCCAGAAAATTAAAGCTAAATTCCGACGGAAATATGCCTGGGCGTAAGGATACCTGTCAAAATATCGTCCAGGCCGGGAAAACTGAGGGCCACTTCAGATGCGATGCATTTTTCCACACTTTAATTATCTGCTACACGCGCTGTCACCAGTCATGCATCCTGAATGCATGCAAGTGTCTGCGAATCACTCCACACGACGAAATGAATTATTCGAGACCGCTGTTGTCGAATCAATGAAACCCACGAGGTTCCTAACTCGCGACGGGGGTAAAATCGGAGTTTCCCGACTATTTCGCAGATCGCGGATCGCGGGACATAACCGGTGCGTGAAATTTGCGAATTCCGCGAGTGTCCGACGCCGGGCGAGACAATGATAATTTTCTGAGTGCATCTCCGAACTTCAAGTCCGCACTTCAGCTCTCGAGAATTTTGCTCAAAACAAATACGCCCTGACGAGTGGAGGGAATCGAAAAACAAAAGAGTCGCTCTTAAAATATGACTGAAGTCATCGGCCGTGTGACTGAGAAGCTCGTGCCTCCCCCCTCCCTCCCCTCCCCCACCCCCGCAGCAGCTGGAGTGGAAAGTTTAAAATCGTCAAGAACGTAGATATGAATGAGTTTGGCGAGAGGAAACTCCGCTCGACCAGATATACAAATTGTTAGAATCGTGACTAATGCTGAAGCCAGGTCGGGGAAATTGGAAGCGAATTAAAGAAGCTCAAAGTTGAGACATCAGGAGAAGAAAACGATACCAAAATGTGCTAGCGAAGATGATGTCAGTTCTGTAGTTTGATCAAACTTTCAAAACTGCAGTTACTGTGATTCCATGTGCAGTTTCAGAGTATATATTTAAAATGGGCTAATTTTTCCATAAAAATCGTTATTTTATGACACGCGAACGCCAGATTCAACTAGAATTTGATAAACTTCAAGGACTTCATTAAAACTGCCTCATATCGCTGTTCTCCTCACGAAAGAATCTACAATCAAATTGTGCCCAATTTGCCGACGCAATTTGAATTGCCACCGGGAGGATTTTGGGCATTCCTGACTGAAAATCTCACCGATTTTTCTTCCGATCTCATGCAAAAATTAGACAAATGTTGAACAAAAATTGCACAGGTACATTCCCGTACAAAATTAAATTCTTTGAGACAATTTTGCAACCTTGTAATGGAGTTACGTTCCTTCGTCCGAAAAACAGCGATTTGAGATTCCAGTTTCTTGGTGAAATCCGTCTTGACAGCTCTCAGGCAACAACGCAACTCCCTTTTTCTCAGCAGTCAACGGACTCCCAGCAGACGACCATCAACGTCAAGGCGTTAAACGCCGAATTCGCACGGAAAATGATAGGAAGGAGCATGGAGCCTGGCGCTGACAGTGAAATCGTTCCGAGGAACGGAGCCCCGGCAAGGAACGGAGGGAAGCGAAACAGATAAGAGAATTATGAAGAGTCAATATTTACCGTCGGCAACCGAGTCGCTGGGTGCGTAAAATAATTATTTAGAAATCGGACAATACAATGCGCTTATTATGCTTTAAGCCCCGGTAACGCATCTGCTTCCTGCATCACCTTCGCGCTGGGGACAGTTCGCCGTTCACCGATCCCCCGCTTGCCGGGTCCGTCGAGGTGCGTACAGGATGTCCTAAAAGTAAACGCCGTAATTTATGGGATCGGGATATTCTAAAGATCGCGCACTATTATTTCTACCGTGTAAAAGTTTTTGAAAATCGATGCTGAAATTAATCCAAGGATAACTCCTGATCGAAGTATTAAGCTATATGCTATGAAAACTTGCTGAGAAAACTGCGCCCTTTATCGCAACTATTGTCTTGGGATTGTTTTTTGAGGCCGTAGGTTATAAGACTTTTTCTGTGTTTTGTTGCTTGGTTAAAATTAATCTAGTAAAGTTAACTTAAAGAATTATCCATTTTTCTCAATTTTTACGGTCAGAGACTCAAATACTTGCGCAAGGAAGAATGCATGTAATATTGCCGATAAAAGTGACGTGATTGTTGATAAAAGTTGACGACGAATTCAAAATTTGGGATGAAATTTTTCCTAACAGTCATTGTTGTTCGATTGATAAATTGTTGAACATGGGAAAAATTTCCAAGTTTATGGAAAGATTCCGGCTGGGTCAATAGTCTCACTCGAACAATAAACGAACATTAATCCCAACTTAATTGTGCCCATCCGCATGAAATGCCAGCTTTGGCTCGAAAATGACTATTTCTGAGGTTTGATTAAAATGAACGACTTTGAGTTTGTCTCCGAACACTGCAAACACTGTTCGAAAAATGATAAGAAAAAATTAACAAACCGACCGATAAGCAAAGGAAAACAAATAGATTCTGGGAGTAAAATCGGTCGAAAGCGTGACAAGGGGCTCAAGTCGATTGAGAGATTATGAGCACCTGAATTAATAGTAGTTTCCTAAGCCGATACGGACCGCGAGCACCTTTTCAGCAAACAGACTCCTAGCCGTATCTTATCACTGACGCGGTGTTTGCTTCGAAATTAAACTCATGATCAATATTTTACAGAGGATTCTTTGATCCTCGGCTTCTGACACTATAAAATTGGTCCCATAGTCATGTCTAGCGACGCGATACGAGTCATACGTCCATGGTTGAATTTTGTCTCTTCCTCTACTCCTACCTCAGTCAAACACCACCCAAGACTTGATTAGATACGAGCGTAAATGCGAGCCGTAGACAGAGTTTAACACTGTATTTAATTTGATTTTGAGTCAGTTTAATTGGACTAATTTATACATCATTATCAAACAGTAATATCTAGGCGCCACGTATTGCTCATCGTGCACTTCAAGGATTTAGTTGGAACAATGGGAGCACGCGTCGTAGAATTGGAGGCTGAATGTCCCACATTATAACGACACACGCTTCTAAATGCGCATCTAAATTTGCAAAATAGCTAAATTTTGATGGCATTAGTTGAACTATTGTAGGAAAAACTAAAGTCCGTAGCTGTAATCTCTTCATGAGATTTTTCCCAATGGAATTGCTAGGTGCACGATACAACTATTCAACCTTCGTAGTGGTGCGGGTTGCCGCAGGAAAAAATGAAGGCGATTTGGCACATCTTCTCGTAGCGTGCTTCGGGACTCGATTTTCAGCGCGCAGAAGATATGTTTTAGTAATCATTCTAACGGGAGTTATTTTCAGTTTCCACTTACACGAAGAGTTATTTTAATGTTGCTAATTAAAATTATTTTATGGTCAACTTTAACTAAAAAACTAACACCGGTTGCCGGTAAAATCGATGAAGAATGAAATATAATGAGCGAAGAGAAATGTACGGCACGAGCCAGCCCGTAAATAAACGCAACCAACATGGATAAAAAATAAATCCCGACACGTAATAACACGTAGTGAGAACCGTCCGGTCCTAACGCAAATACGACAAGTCGTACAGTCCATCCCGTACTTTTTTTTTAGAAAAATTGTTTAGGAGAAAGCGGACGAAAATCATTTGACATTTATCGAGGTATTTTCGCATTCTGTGTTCTTGGAACAGAGTCCATATCGTCAACTCGCGGTAATGTTGAAAGAGATCCATTAAACAGAAGATGAAATAAACGGTCCGATACCTTCGCCGAGCTTCAGATTAAAAATTTTAAACGTTCCACACGATCGTTTCATCCTTATCCGCCAAAACAGAGAGGAGCCCTCTAAAGAAGAACGCCGTATGAGTATTTGAATGTTGCCAGACTTCCGTGGAAAAAATTATTATTTTTTTAGAAAACCGATTTTTTTTTTCTTATGGAATTTTTGGATGCGCGGGTAGCGGTAGCTTCGAGTACAAGGATCGTAACTACAAGTTTTCCTCGTTCCAAGATTCACGAGAAAATGACCCGGTGGCCCCATTGCCTCCGCCGTAATTCGCAATGTTTGGAATGTTGAATTACGTGTGTCACACTAGATATCGCTTTGTTTGTTTTCACGTGTAGAGCTCTTTTAAAAGATACTGAGAATACGAATGACTTGATTTTCCCAAAAATAGTAGTTACGATCCCTTTCTTCCCAGCTACTGCGATACTGGATGACTCAAAATAAATCGTCTGAAAATTACGAGGGAACGCTTCCACAGGCGGATTTTAGCAACACCGGATTTCCTTCATTTAAACCTATGTGAATAATCGATTCTTTTCGGGATACCTAGCCCCTCCAAGAGTCGATACATTTCCATAGTTTTTAATGGGGGAAAACAACGTTGCCAATTTGCTAGATTCGCCAATGAACGCTCTCCTGAAAACAGCTAGTTTAAAGGGAGGGAAACTTGGCGACGTTTGAATTCTAATACGCTGTTTTTTACAACTAGGCCGAAAGTGTCCTTTCCTCGTGGTAATAACGAAATTCGTCACGAGGCGTTCTCAGTTTCCCACAGCCATGAATGACCGAGCGATTAGGGTGGACACCATCCGTGGCGACCGATGAAAAATTTCCTCCTCCCGCGGATCGTAAAACATCGGGGGATAAAATTCCTGAATGAAATCTGTCCGGCGATTCACACCCCAGGCCGAAAGGATGGCTATTTAATTGGTGGAATTTCCTGCTCGGGGACGGGGGAGAAATGATACAAAGCAGGAAGGAGTGGATATCACCGGGGGACACGCCGAACTCTGAACCGGCCGGCGGGCAATAAAGGTCAGCTCAGCCTCCCCGGGTTTGATTAGTCGGAGATTTCGGCTCAGGAATGTAAAATTTGAATTCGAATGTGGCCTGAATGTCTAGCCCTCCCGCGCTCGCCCGGAGATGTGACCCCCCTCTGATACAGGTAGGAAACAATTAAACATTATGTGGACCCACACTCGCTCCTGATGAATTGCGTTGCGGCTCGGCAGGTAAAGGCAGCATCCCCCGCCCCCCCTCCCAAGACGGGGGCGGGGGAGGCTGAAGGTCCACGCCGCGCTGCATTCCATTGCACTTTCACACCTGCACCTTGGTGTGCATCCTCAGACACATCTGGCACTGACCTATACTGTACGCACCTACGCTGCGCCTCCTTCGAGATGTAGACTCTTTGGCTCTGACTCGACAGATACGCTGTAGCAGTCGTATATTAAAGCCCTATACTCCCTTACACCCCCCCCTTCCCACTCCTCCAAGCTTCGATTCATTCAACAGCTGAGGTTGTGATTTTGTGATCATGTTGGAGAGTTTGTGTTGTGTCGAAAAAAATACCGCCCTGAGCTGCAATGCGTGATTAGCTTTTCACGGTTGAAAAATTATGGTTTGAGAGTTGATTTATCTTGGGATAAGCTGCAGTAGGGAAACAAGGCTTGCTTTGTTAAAGGTTGAGATTGATTTTAAACTTACGTAACTAGTTTCTGAGTAGAATGTAGTTGGATTCAATGTATGAAGTCACTCACCTGCAACATTTGGAAAGAGAAACAAGAAATTAGTAATCGACTCAAAATATTGATTTTTGCACAGTAAGTAATAAGGCGTTGATTTTGGTAATAAATGTGTCTAACATTTACGACAATCAAAATGAATGACGTTGAAATATTTGGTTTAAAAACGCCCAAACATTTTGCTGGTAAAGATATACATTTTTAGTGAAATTTTTAGTTTGAAACGTCGAGATGTGGTTACGTTCCTTTCGTCTGAGAGCCGACGAAATTTTCAAAATCACTATATTGCTGACTACGATTTTCAATCGATTGGTTTTCTGCCGAGTTTTCTTGCGGTGGGTCATTCAAAAAATGGTCAAGAATCACCGGCCGTGGTAATTACGACACTTTCTCTTCATCGTCATTGATGGCCATCGCGTCGATTTGAGAAAACAAACAATTTGTTTTTGCCAGCCCCGAGCCGAAGCGGGGCAGGGCAAGATGGCGATCGCGGCGCAAGTCGATTGCGATTCGCTCTGAATGGAGCGAGATGACGAGTAATTAGCGAAAAATGAATAGGGCGATCCGCGAATCAATGGCTCCGCTAGAACAATGCACGCTGCGTTGCCGGACTGAGCTCGATAAACTCGAAAACAAGACTCGATTATCCATTGTATATGCTCGTCTGCGGTATCGAGAGGAGAAATCGTCGATGTTTTGTCAAGTTAGGACGAAAAATCAGAATTTCGAACTCTGGCTACAGACTGTCGGAAAAGGTATGTTACGAGCGGTCGATTTAATTTTCGCACTGATCGAGATTTTATTAAAATGCATAGTTATCGTAATGTTTTCAGTGCGGACGTGGCATTATAACAACAAATCCAAAGAGCTCTTCCCAAGAACACATTTTTTTTTACTTGGACACTGCAAATTGCTATAGCTCCGGTTTAGTATGACATTTTGGGAGTTTTCTTCGTCAAAATATTTCTGAAATACTTTTCGAAACATCAGTGCAAGTTTCTCAACTTTCAACCCTTTTGGTCATTTAAATCCCCTGGTTGTAGATAGTTGCATTATGAGAAAATTACAGTACGATTTCAGATGATAGAATATCATGGCATGGTGGGACTCTTTCCGAATTCAACTTTCGGATTGGGGCCCTTCATAAGTACTAAACATCCTGGGGGGAGGGGTGTCGAGGAGAGCATTACGCCATTTTGTTTTTATGTGTGAAAGGAGAGTGACTTAAGTCAAGAAAGCGTTACGACAGGGGAAGAAGGGAGGGGTCCAAAAATCTAAAATTTAGCGCTACTTATTTAATTAATGAACTGCCCTCATTCTTGATAATATGGTACCGCGGTTATTTTCCATCAATACTACGAAACACGTGACGGGCCTAAAAACAGGAAACAACTCGGAAATCGCACTTAATCAATTTACCCGGCGATCGGACGCACTTTGTTTCACAATTAAGTCTCAAGACCAATTGGGCATGAAGGGAAACAGAAGAAAAAACTCGGACGTTTTAAGGTGGGTTTGGTTTTCCACGGCTCGGCGTCTCGGCGTGGCGGAGAGGCGAGGGCCTTGAGAGGTCGGTGGAGGGCCGCGAGATTACAGGCGTTCGCTGGATCCCCCTCATCCCCCCTCCCCCCCGCTCCAGGACGGGTAAACATTGACTAATTACAACAATGAAATAAGTAATTTAAATGAAGTGCCTCCGCGGCTCATCGCAACTTGACTCGCGTAGCAAATTATTTGGTCGACGGATCTCGACACGGAGCCGATACTCGTGTTGGTGGCGCGATCTGTCAATCCACCCACGCAACGCTTCGACCGAACGTTCCTGCTGGAATTTCGATCTTGGGAAGAAGATACACCATCGTAGATTCCTTTAAGACCCATTTGTAAGATCTCTCGTCAACCTTTGGTTACCAAACCAGTGGTCAGACTCTGACCAGCAGTCAATCTGCTGATCAGCGTAACTACTGGTTTGAGAGAAAGGACAAAGGCTGACCGGGACTTGCCCTGAAGAAAACCGGGAGTCATACACACCTATACCTCTGGTCAGCTCAAACCATCAGTTTGACAAGCTTTTGACAAAAGGTCTTACAATCGGCCCTAAGCAAGGCAAGTGCGAACGCTGGTTCTCATCTAGATCCTAGGGACCAAGAAAAACGGCGCAAATTCTGAATTGCCGATCCTCACAATAGTGTATACTATTTCGAGTTTAGTGTCACTTACTTGTCAAACGCGATCGGAATAAGAAGATGCATACACAGTTCAAGATGTACTTACTTGATGGATATTTCAAGAGGTGTTACGGTTGAAAAAATGAATTTACCGGGTTGAACTGATAGACAATTTTAAGATCTCACAGAAAATATACGTACTTTTGTCATCACTAAAATAGAATGTAAACTTTATATATTTTATTGAATTTTGTTTCTGAAAGGCCGAACGTGACAGACACTGTGCGCGGATCGTGAAAGACTATATCTTAAAAATACGGAGGAGGGTGTATTCAATTATTATAATTGATTCTACCTAGTATATTATTTGGCGGCTTCAAAAATAACAGACCTTGGTTTTCAACAAACTGAATATATGAAAAGATTAGGGCGGGAAAGTACGTGTTTTTTCATAGAAAATTATGTTGAGAAATTAAAATGAGAGCAAACACTAAACGGGATTTCACCAACTCATGGGCCGAATCGAATTCAAAAGCTCCATGGATTTGCATGCAAAAGCTTTTCATAAATTTTCGGAGGGAATTTTCATGAGTCATAAAACTCATTTTTTCCCTGCCGAGATCTCCTAAAAATACAAGGGTTTGCGCGGAAAAAATATCACATTAATGCTAATGTATATGGCTGCAGGTTGGACTAAATGAATTAATATTTGAAATGATCGCATACGCCTCCTCTATGAGAACAGGTCGATGAGTCAAGCGCACTTTTTCACAAATTAAAATATGGTTTTCGAAAAAGGTTCGGCCATCAAAACTTTCCACTACATTTCAACCTCGCGACAAGTTGGCATTAAGACGATAATAGTAATTAGAAAAGCCCACATTTTCGAAAACAAGTTTTGATATTTTCTCGCCGTATTTAATGCAATGAACAAGCTATTAGTTTCGTCTCGAGATTGTAACAAATACTCGACAAGACTAAGATACCTCGCCTCATGAATAAATCAGCATTTTAAATAGACTCTCTTAAATTTCGAATGATACGGGCAGTGTAGTACAATTGTGAAATCTCACATTCATTACATTACATTAATTGAATCACATCCTTTAACCTTGCTAAAAGCGGTATGAATTCAATTTTTTGTTACGTAAGTTGCGATACGATTTGTCCACGGACAAGGCGGTGGATTAGGATGAAAAAACACCAGATTTAATGAGGCTCAGGAAATTCTATTAATTCATACTTATTTTTAGTAACCAACTCACCACGGCAAATTGAGAGCCGACTTTCCAAAAAAAGTAAATTAGACGTAGTAACCAAGGGGCTTAAGCACTTGCAGAACTATTAATCGAAGGACTATTGATTCGATGAATCGACAAATCGAGAATATTATGCGTCCTCAAGGCCTAGTATTTTGCTTTCCTTGTAGCGCAGGAAAATAAGAAGCTCCAATTCCTTTACTTAGGCCTCTGAAGCGTCAAACCAGCTTGATATTCATGATCGTAGCGAGGAATGTGAACTATTTTGTTCAGCATCAAATTTAAACATAATTTCCTGATTTTATGCCTGAAACTTTAAAAATACTTTCACATCATGAAACTTCAAACGGGTAAAAATTTAAATTTCCTTTATATTTTTACGGAAAAAGAGGACTTAAACATGGAGGAAATGGTGAACTCTACCACCACGGATAACGTCATCTTTAATGACGTCACCACATACTAATGGACCTAGAGACATGTTTAACCAGGCGGCATTCTCCCCTGTATGCACCTAAGCATGATTATGTACCTAAAACTAACCCTTATACAGCCGTGCTAAGGAAGAACGCCGTATGAACCTTCAGGCGTTGCCAAATTTCCCTTGATAAACTCCGAATTTCCTTGTAAACTTGTGAATATTTTTCTCCAATTTTTTCAGATAATATTGTACGCAATTTTACCTAAAGTTCCTGAAAATTTCAGGGAAAAATAACCGAAGCTTTCTTCAAAAATAAACATATTATCGAAGGGAATTTGGAAACTCTCGAATGTTCATACGGCGTTCTTCCTTAGCACGGCAGTATAATCTATAGATTCTTCCCTGGAGTCAAAGTATCCATTGAGACCTTAGAAACGAGTGAAAGCATCCCCACTCGCATGTTGTCAGGATCCGGATAGCCACACGTTCCGAAAAATGGAGCGGGCAAGGTGTTTACTCGGGACCTGATTAATTCAGCCGTGGGCTCCTCAACTCAAGATCGGGGACTCCGATAGCTGAGTAATTACACGTATAATAACTACGTACAGTATTACGAAAATCCACGTCAACACACACAAACAAACGCAGGGGCGTTAGGCCAAAACCGTATAACTAGCCCGACGCACAATGCTTTCCAACTCGATGGAAATATATTTCGGCTAATGGGGTCAGAAAAAATTACAATAGGATAATTTCTCTGATCGTTGTTTACCGAACTAAGGAATGTAACTCCGAAATAAGATTGCAAAATTGACTAAAAATTGCATTTTTTACAAGAATGTAGCTGACCAACTTTAGTTCAAAATTGTTCTGCTTTTTGCTCGAAATCAGAGGAAAATCAATGGAATTTTCAGTTAACAACGCTCAAGATTCGCTCCTGGCAAAAATGCAATTTTCGAGAAGAATTTCGGCGGCATTGAAATTTAGTTACGTTCTTTCGCAAGGAGAGCAACGAATGCTGTAGAAGGAAAATTCCGTTTGACTGCAAATTAAATGAGGGTTTTCCTTGTGAAATGAATAAGCGAGGTGACTTCTTTGGGACTTGGAGAAAATTGGTTTGAAAGTTGGAAAATTGTGTGGAGCCTCTTGCCCTGAAAATTGGGGTAAGATATCATAGGTGAAGTTAAAATGACAGATACTAAAATTAATTTCCCAAACTCGATTTTTTAGCATGGTCATACTTTGATACTTGAAACCGGTGCACTAACTTCATACTATAATTTCCTAAGAAAGGCCTGGAAGCTTAATTTTTAGGCATAATTTATGATGCTTTCAGTGGCTATAGAAATTCCAGGTCGTGAAGCAGATATTCTGTTTGGAACAATCCAGAAAAAGAAATTAAATTTTCTTTAGGCGCCACGTCGCGCGCAATGTTTCATGACCAATAAATGCCAGAGAATGATTTTTAGACAACTTTGACGCTGATGACGGCGAGACGAAGCAGGAGTTTGACTACGATTTTATGAAATTATCTAAAAAGGCCGCTTGGCTATTTTTTCTCACTTAAAATGTGACAATTTTAAGTGTAGAAAGTCCCTCTGCATTTTTCCATGAGCTCGAATTTGATTGATAGCTCACGTCGAAATGACACCTGAACTTTCGGAGTCGCACTAGGACCAGGATGAATTCGACTGTGCGTCGACCGAAATCGCACCGGGCCGTGTGGCGGGAAAACCCGGGCATGGGGGCGGGCGAGGGGGCCTAATTATAATGATACGGCCATAAAATGTACATAAAGTAATTTGTTAACACATTCGCTCGTGGATTATTAACTAATTGCATGGAAGTATTTAGTGTTTATCGAGTTCCGTGCATCTAAAGTACTCTGACCAACCATGCGACCGAACGGCAACACAGACGCGATGTTGCCGGTTCTCTCGGAAAATTCTCGATTCCACACTCAAAATGGGGGGGGATTTCTCCTCCGCGGCGGCAGCGCCGGGGCCAGGCGAATCAAGACAATCCAGCACCACTCACCGGCCTGTCATTTCGTATATTTTTGTCCACTTCCGTGCCGAGCGCCCCTCCCCACCCTCCCGCCCTGGCGACGACTGAAAACCACGATTTATCACCGATTCGTTCACAAATTATTCGTCACCGTGTTTTAGGAGGATGAGCGGGGCCTGTAATTAAACGAGGTGTCCGCCGTGTCGCGCTATGGGAAACAGCCGCCGTACCGCGTCGGGCCCGGAGAAAAACTCGAAATCATAATCGGTTGCCAAGTTGGGGAGGCCGTGTTTTCGGGAGGAGTGGGGAGCATCTCAAACTTTCGGACTGATTTGTTGTTTACGAATATCAAGTAAAACTAAGACGTAACGTAAGGTGACGTAAAATGTAACGTCGAGGACACCCTGCCGTATCGTGGATTGATGGAATAAGGTAGGAAATGAGGAGATATAATTTGTCGGAGGAGCTCTAGCAAGATCGCTCGCCATCAGTGGCGGTTGCTTGGCGCAGAGCGCATAGAAGCGATATAAGAGCGACATTTTAGTAGTAGTAGTGAGTAAAACCAAGATTTCATGGATTTTTTTTAGAGAAAAAATTGTCAAGAGAGGCTTAAATAGTGGTTTCAGATTCGCCCTGATAAATAAAAGAGATGATCAATACAAGAGAGTGTATACAATTAATATGTAGAGAACTATAGGGAAAGTTGTGTCCGGCAAGTCTTAAAAAGTTTGTATGCAACCCTGAGCATTAAACTTGGCCGGAATAAGCGCAAATGCACCTATCCGCATTTCATTAGGGCAGGTGCAGAAATTTCGATCTGAATTGAACGTATTCATTCCAGCAACTTGGCAACATTGTTTTCTCTACATTAAAACCTGTGGAAATCAATCGATCCTTGGGTAGGACAGGTGCTCCGACAAGAATCGATTATTCAACACAGGCTTAAATGGAGGAAAACCAGGGTTGCCAACCTGCTTTCGTCGTTTCCGGAAAGAAGGAGTGTAACTCCATTCCAAGGTTGCCGAATTGACTCGAACGATTCAATTATTCACGCGAGAGAATGTGTGCAATATGTGTCCAACATGTTGTTAGTTTTTGCGTGTAACTAGAAGAAAAAACAGTAAAATTTTCGTTTGGAAATGACTACATTTCTCCTCGTAAAAATTCAATATCGGGGCAAATTTGGTAACATTGAAATGTAGCTACGTTCTTTCGTGAGAAAAAAGACGAACAATGGTACCATTTTGTATATTATTCTGTTTTTTTAAACATTAGACTGTCCACTGTTTTATAGATTAGGAAAAACCACGTCTTTGATAAGCGATCACTTGACGGGTTTTGGCGACTTATAAGATTCAAGTCGCCGGGGACGACCTCAGTGGCGTGGTGTGAATTGCGATATATCGAGGGTTATGCCATTTAAACCTATGGAAAAGGATCGATAAACAGGGTGTTCGCAGCGAACACCTTAATAATCGATTCTTTACCATAGGTTTAAATGGCATAAAAATCGATAAATCGCAATTCACGCCACGCCACTGGACGACCTGTCAACGTGGGTCCCTCAAAGTGGAAAACGCTCCGGACACGCTTTCCCGTGTAGAATTTAAAGACAGATTATCGGGGGCTCCGTTTCAGGGGCACCGAACCTAGGAGCAGTGACTGATATCGCAAAATAAACATTTTACGCAGACTTACAAAGTAGCCGAGCCACTTCAAAAGTTTTCATCACCGCTATAATTCACCGCGCAAACGTCTTCAAAACTGTCTCGAGCTCTCGGGGCCTTAGGTGGATTTTATTTTAACCTCCCCCTTGAGCCTTCGTTAAAGTCAGTTGCCCTGACGGGCAACGAGGAAACCCTAAAATGTCTTATATATCGAGTGACGTCATTTAAAGCTGATGATCAGCGAATTCTAAGATTATCCCGCCTTCACTCGTCCAAAATTACGCAGGTCGCAGATAAATTAGCAAATCAGGTACTTTTAATATGCATTGGACGACTTGGGTTTTTTGGTGCTTACGAAACAAAAGCACCCCTTGATATCAGCTACATATTATACTGTATTGAACAGTGTACAAAAATAGCTAGAATAATTAAAAAAAACGGACACGCTACATATATATTTTAGTCGCATTCCCCCTTTGTATGAATCATGACATATCTTCGTGAACGATATATTATTTTCAGATTTTCGCTTAATTTTACCACCGTGTCACATATTGCGATGCTTTTTGGTGCATCGTAAAATAAAGATTTACTAAAGTTGGTTCAGTATATAAATGGCGAGATAGAAAATTAAATAAAATGAAGGGCGAGAAATTAAAATTGTTCCACTCTAGTGAACATTAAAATTATTCAGAACTTCAACAGTGGGCTAAAAACGTTTAAAAATTCGGTATTCGCCAAAATTTGACTGAATGCTTAGGCAGTTGACGATGCATTCGATTTTGGTATTTACTCATGACAAGCCTATTAAGAACCGTAGATTTTAGTAGCATATTCAGTAGAAAATTAGTGTTTGAAAATACAGAGAAATAGAAAGTTCTGCGGGCACTTTTTGACCCAATATTACGTAAAATGCCGAAAAATAGTTACCGATAATCTTAGAAGTATATTATCTACACAGGATAGTAAGAATATGAAGCAATAATGTTTAGAAACATGCAAAATGTCAGAGAAACGACAAAACAAGTTCTGATCTCAGTTCCTCCATCGTGAATCGACAGTAAAGCCACGAAAATAAGTAGGTGCGAACCAGGCAAGTAAAGTATAAATTGAATGAAGTACATACCTAATCAGAAACTGATTTTTAAAAAAAAAAAAATGAGTACTACACATCGTAGAATATTATATAATAGTCACAAAGCCAAATACATCTATTTTCGTACTTGGAACGCAGTAATGTTCACTGAATGAATTATCAAATCGCCAAAACTTCTTCTCATGATCAATTGAAACATGATTGAATTCATTAAGGTACTCAGGGAAAAAATTCAAACAGTACAAAATTTAAGGATGTTAAAATGATTAATTTTCAAAATTTATAATCAACACTCGATACGTACAAAAATAAGTAACTCATCATATTTTATTTCCAGCATTTTATGTTGGAGTTATGACTTTCACAGAATATCGCAGCCTCTCGTTTTCGCATCATTCGGATCATAAAATAGAGAGTTTCTGACTATTGGTTTATCAAACTTAAATGAACTATAGGTAGTTCATTAAATGATATTTGACAGTAAATAAAATGACGATGTAAATTTTTAAGTTCAGGTTTTTTCTTCGGTGCGACAGATTTTCTATATGTTTCTACGAACCTTAAACTGGTAAGTATAAGAAACAATTTATACAAGGGAGAATAACTGTCTCACAATGCACTGTTTGGAGTCAAATGATGATAACTACATCCTTTTCATTTTTATATTGTGCGAAATCCATGTTTCTCAATGCATGTTCCAACTTCGTCAGCTCATTCTCAACGTTATCAGTGAAAAGTCGTAATGCTTGGTTTTTGCGTGCAATTCCTTGTTGGATGTTATGAATGTACAGGCACCACGTGATTGTAAATTGCCAGAAAATTTGTCAACTCACTTGACGAAAAATCGCAATTCGGGCAGAAAAATGCCAAATTTTAGCCAAACCTTACGTAAAAGTAAGGGTTTATTTCAGATGGATAGTACAGTAACACGCTTGAGGGTAGGTAGCAAGATATGAGAAAAGATATTCAGAGGCGCCCTCTTTTATTTTTCCTATCTCGCGGCGAAAAGGACGAGGGTCGAGGGCCCTCGATGACGAAATCAAGGAATTGGTTCTAATTGACACACACCATTGTTTCAGCACTCAACACCACCGAGTATCTAGACGAGGGCATCGAAAGAGGCCCGATTAGGCGAGGGGTTGATTTTTGAGCCATGATGGAATCCCCTTCAGCCTCATCGAATTGGATCTACTGCGATCACACTAAAGTCTGCGATTCAACAGAGCAAAAATATCAACGGAATTTTTCATACGTCACCTATAAATTATAAATATGTATAAAAATCGATTGGTGCGGTTCTGTCTTAGGTTTATTTCGATCGGCCAAGGTATATTTGAAGACAGCTCTTTCGTACGAATGGTTTTCCGGTATTTTTTTTTTAATTCAGTAAATAATATCAGCTTCCAATTCAACAAACACGTGAACAAATGTGATCTTACGGGAATTAAACGATATTTTGAATCGGTAGAGACATTGTAAGCTGGCCACAAATTCTTTATGAAGCATCTGACTGAATGAGGTAATGAGAATCATTCATTCGATCAGGATTTTATCTTTTTTATCGCAAACGTAAAAAATAGAAAATGGATTTTGAAAGAATAAGGAAATTACCTGATTTTAGAGTTTAGGAAAAGCATACATATCTCGCTCTGAGCACACTTTCATGGCATGTAATTTTTTAACTAAGCTGTTGATTTTACAATAACTTCAGAGATATTGAAAAATTGGTTGTTGGATAAAGGAACACTGCCCATTCGTAGACAGATGGAAAAATAAATTCATACTATAAATATAAAGATAGACTTAGGTTGAAAATCAAGTAGGTGCTAACGGTTACACATTTTAGCTTATTTATTTTTATTTTACTGAAACTTCAACAAAAACAGCATAGTTATAAAGTTATGGTGATTAGATTGCTTCGAGAAATGATTTGGTTTTTCGAGGACTAGCGCAACTTGCGCCATAATTTAGCAATCGGCCTTCACTGGAGGATACCTCAAAATTTACACTAAACTGTGAGTGAAGTGAGTAATGATTGAAAGATTACTGGAACAGGTTTTATTGTTGTGTATTTGTGTTTATTCAGACAGTGAGCAAGTTTCTTCTTATCGAGCATGGTTTATCAGAGGGATATGAGGGAACGTCAACTATTGTATACTTTAATCAAACTAGCCCGAGCCTTTACACTGATACATAAGACCTCCAGAGGAATTAAAAACGTTATCACTGCCAAATTTAGGATACGGGATGTTGCAATATTAATTTGATTATTTTGTCAAATTTATGCAGTGGAACACGGAAGTTAAATTTGTAACACGGATGAGCCAAAGATAATATCCAGCCCCGCAAAGTATAAATAGCCTCAAATAAATTCGGCTTGTTCTGTGATGGAAGATTTGTAGGGTTTATCGATAATTTTGGACATTTATTACAAAAATTATAGAGAGCTCATGAAGATGAATCCTTTGAATTCTTATCTATCGATCAAGTCTAAAACTGATGATAACTGAACTAATACTACTCCTTAGGGGATTCCTCAACACATTTTATTAGATACCTACATCCGCAAAACACGAAATTCATAGAATGTTGTGGCGAACTGTGATTGTACTTTATAAAGAGTTACAAGAGCATAGATTTTGCGAGGCTGATCTGATAAATCTTCAGACACGCCGAATATTTTACATTCAAATGTAGATCGAGAAATTTCGAGATCATTACTGATGGACCTATTACAAATTTAAATCGGCGAGATTTTCACGAAGATGTGGTTCTCGCTCAGACCGGGCGGCTGTTGTTGTTTTTTGTTTGGGGCACGCGGCGAAGGGGTTGACGACGGGATCCTCAAACCGGCACTTGTATGTTTCTTTGAGAAGATAGCGATGAATGTTCGGCGCATGCAGGATTTGCATACCGACGTCCGTCCAAACTTATAAAAGTATGTAAATTCGCCCCGGAGGATGCATCACTTACGCGCACACGAATTCAATCTCTGGCGAGAGGTTGAAACCTTATTTAAATTTTTATTTCGATGACAAAGTAATATTTAGACAAGACGCAAATTCTAAAGTCATTCCTCAATGCATGAGGGCACTTAGAACCGAAAATAATTAAAGAATGAAAGCTGTCGTCTTTAATATAAGGCGCAGATAAATGGCCTCTGTGAGCATTCAGGTAAATTAATTTGCTAACATTTAGGTACTTTGTTGTTTGGTAATAATTATTTTAATAGCAGCATCACTACCTATGTTTCCATTTTTACAGATACTTATATGATCAAAGCACTCGCAATTCTCTAGCTCTGATAGCAACTACGGTGAAAATGATCTGTTGACCGTTGCCAGAACATAAGTTGTATTGATTGATACCGGTAAAATTTAATCTTGAAATTGTATGATGTCAACTTTAATTTAATTAACCATTTAAAATTCATTCCTATATTTAACTAAACATGAACCAATTCATACAATTTGTGTTTTGGTAATGAGTCACTTGACGATGTATTTTATGCAGTTTGGCTGAAGAATCCGATCTTGATTTAGGAAGTAGGTTCCATTAAATATTGTCATAAAAACAATCAATATTAAAAAATCACTTAAAGTGACAGAAGTTTTTGAGGAAAGACGAATCATTTTCAAATAAATAATTTCTTTTGGACTGAGGTTCGATGTTCTACAGAAAATTCCAAGGCAAATAGACGTTAAGTGCCGATGCTGAATTACCATCTTCGGTAGACTGACTTACTGTTGAAATTTGCAAAATACGTAATTACTCCCTAAAAATACGTAAAGTAATGCTCAATAGCGTAAAAACAGCACAGTGCGTAATACCTCAAATACAAACGCGTGGGTTTTATAAGAAACGGAAAATGCGCCGCTAACAACAAAGAACCGTCCTACGATCAAATGATAAATTTCGACATTCAAATTAATGATAACCGGAATATAGGTACCCATCCAGGGATCAAAACCACACTGTAGCATGACACGTTTTGCTGATAAGTCGAAACTTATCGCAAATGAATTAGGGAGAACTCGAGACAAACGAAAACACGATAGGATGATCACTTGAAACAATTAATCAAATAAATAATTTTCTTGGATTGTGACCTATGATTGATATGAATCAAAACTGATGTAGCAATTTACAATATTCCAGAAAAAGAATTACCTGTTATCATCGCCTGAGAACACGTTCAAGAAAAGAGTGCCGTTTTCGTAGAGGCACTGAAAACCGCATCATCACACAAGAATAATTAGATCACCTCCATCAAACAGCGCACAATCGTATCCGATAAATAGAAATCTTTGTACAACAAGTGATTAAACTTCTCCAAAAAACCGAAACAATCACAGGAACACACAATTTTTGTATAAATAAAATAAATTTCCAGTAGTAATGCACACAAGAAAGCAGGAAAACGTAGAAACGGAGCACTTCAATAAAATATGATAATTTTTAATTCATCTAATAAAAGATTTCTTTGCGTAAAAAATAAAAACTAACAAATATTGCAAATGTATCTAGGAATATTAACTTCGGGATATCACACAGGAGCGTAAAAATGTTCAAAAATAAAACAAACGAAATATGCGAGGAAAAACGAGAAAACTCGCGGCTGGAGAATTTTCCGAAAAATTTGCGAGGGAATCGACAGAGTAAAGCAAGAGAAAACGGTGAGGAAACGGATAACCTCACATTGTCGATTGTTTACAGTTTCAATAATGTACTACAGGCGGAGGTTTTTGAATGACTAACCCGCACCGCGTGGATGCTCGACCGACGAGCGCGCGCTCTGGCATCGTTTAGTGGGAGTATCTAATGAATCCCCTCCACGCTTTTTTCATATTTAAACAAAGTAGGGGAAACGTTAAAAAGAAGTTAGTAAGCGAAGACATCCAGGCGCTTAAGGTTGAAGGGAAGTTGTTACGCGCCGCTCACCGCTCGGCGTTCGCTTCTCTTCTCCGCCACCGGAGGGGAGGGGGGTGGGCGGAGGGGAATTCTCCGAGAGAAAAGAAAGAAAAATTAGACGCAAAGAGGGATCGGAAAGAAAATTTGCATGCTAGATGGAGAGAACAAACAAAAAGAGAGACGGAAACTAAATCCAATACAATACGAATAAAAGTTTAAAATAGAATTGGAAGTAATTATATTTTCCCCAGTTTCTCGTTTTTCTTTTACACATACTCGCAGCTTTTTTTTTGCCCCTTCCAAGCTCCGCGAATAATCTATTCCTTTACGAACACTTTCCCCGACTTGCGCCTGCTCATTTATTTCCCAGATTTTATTTCGGCGGTCCTTTTTTTTATATTTACTTGGGGTCCGCCTCTTGGCCGCTCTGCAGCACAACCCACGGAGATGTAAGTCACTGCCAGCCTGGTGAAAAATACGGAGAAAGTTTGAAGAAGTGTCATTCAGTAAAAAAAAATAATAAATAAATAAATAAAAAAAAATAATAATAATAAAAAATTGAAATCACAGTGAAATGATTATGAGAGTAGAATTGAACTATTAGACTGCATTTTCCGACAAAGAACTAATATTTTAGGCTTTCGTCACATATAAATGAAGAACGAATAGTATTATCCCGCAGTCTTTCTCTCCATCAAAAAATTAATTCAAATAGTATAATTTTCAGTTTAAAATTCCTTTCAATATTTTCCATTATCACCTTTGAAATTAAAATCATCTGAGAAAGTCCCGTAAAACTCTCTGAGCTCCTCAATTCACAGAGAAAATACATTACAAACAAAGCGACTTGATATAAACCAATCGAAATGCCTCCGAAAGATGAACTCCGTATTTTATAACCGCGTGGAGCGTAAAACGATGAAGGAATATTTGAAGTTGGGCTCAAACCCAACATACAACTATTTGAACTCCGCGGTGGGCCGGGTTGCATACACCCGATTTTGCGGGCGAAATCTTAGATCAAGAAATCCAACTTCCTACATTCCTCCATTAATCTTCGCGGTGTTTTGCGTTGAAAGGGTGCTTCGTTACTTATGATGTTTAAAAAGGCTCAGATTTATCAAAATGCTAACTGTTAACATTCTCAGTTCATTCTCCTCAACCACAAACTGATATAGAAGAGCACGCAAAATGAAACAAATGCAAACTTGCAATTCGAATCTGGAATCTCAAAGGAATCTGTGAACAGATGATATTGAACTAGGACTCCCTACTTATTGTACTCTACACTTTTCATAATTTAGATGAAGCCCATTATATCTAGAGGAAGAGTTTTCAATACAGACACATAAAAGGAAAACGTATATTTGAAGTAAAATTTAACAATGTAATGGAGGTTGATTTCTATTATTTACAGTTCTTATTCTTAGAGATTGAAATACCGTGAATATTTCACTAGGAAATTCCGTTTGTGGTGCAACTTCTTGCATAAAATTTTCCTTCCTTTGAGATGGTAGGCAATATACACTCTCGAGAGTTTGAATATAGTGGTATCAAAATCTTCGGCCTCGTTATAACGTGATACCAGTACTTCCACCCTTCCTACTACAGTATGATAACACAAGAGAATGTACTCCAGAAATACATACATTTTGGACCTTTCTTATTACTCCTCCTCCTTCCTTTCTGCTTCCTTTTACAATAAATTTATTTTTCTTAGTGGTACAGCTTCTGGCACTCAATTTTCCTTCATTTAAGAGGGTAGGCAATATGCGCTATCAAGAGTTTGAATAATGGTATCAAATTCTTCGATCTCGTTTTAACGTGTTACCAGTTCTTTCGTCCTTCCTATCAAAGTAAACAGAGCAGAATGTACTACTGATACATGCATTTTGGACCCTCTTTCTTCCTTCTCTTCTTTCTTTTCTTCCTCTTTTAATTCAGTTTAATTTCCTTCCTCTACTCTCATCTTCCTCTTAGCCGAGTAAATTTCACCGTTTCTTTTCCGTTCCTATCTTTTCTTTCTGGCCGAACCAAAAGTCCGCGAATTCTGAAGTGTCGCGCTATACTACCGTGCTAAGGAAAAACGCCGTATGAACCCCCAGGCGTTGCCAAATTTCCTCTGATAAATTACAAATTTCTTGGGGAAATGGTGAATATTTTTCTTCCAATTTTTCCGACAATTTTGTTCGCAATTTAATCTAAAATATCTGAAAATTTCACGGAAAAAAATGCATCAATTTCGTCGTAAATACATGTTTTATTCGGGGAAATTTGGCAACTCTCGAATGTTCATACGGCGTTCTTCCTTAGCATGGCAGTATAAGACACGCATGCTGTGAAAACCAGCTATCTACCATCCTTCACGGAGCCCCAACGGTGCGAACGGAGGAGCCCCGACCTCCCGACAAAATGAGGTGATAAAAATCACGTTTTTTAATTAGCGGACTCGTCTGCAATACTTGACCCTTGACCGGTTCAGAGTCCGCGAAGCCCGGACCGGCGTATCACACATAATGTCAAAAAGCTAATTACTCGGGCAGCCGTTTATTGGCCTGTCAGTCACTCCTTGAGCTTGCGGAGACGCCACTAATTGTCCTGCCCCGAGCGGCAGGTCGTGTGCGATGCCTCCTTCAACACACTTCCGAGATCATTCGCAAAAGTGTTGAAATATGAGTACCCGCCGTGGCCGGGAAATATACTGCCGTGCTGAGGAAAAACGCCGTATGAACCTTCAGGCGTTGCCAAATTTCCTTTGATAAAATGTGAATTTCCTTATAAACTTAGGAATATTTTCCTCCCAATTTTTCAGATAATTTTGTTCGCAATTTCACCTAAAGATTCTGAAAATTTAAAGGAAAAATATTCGTAACTATCCTCAAGAATATGCATTTTATCGAAGGAAATTTGGCAACTCTCGAATGTTCTTACGGCGTTCTTTCTTAGCACGGCAGTATACCTCGGTGCACGGAGGCAAATTTCACCGGAGAGATACTTTTGTCAAATGCAACTTTTGAGCCTGATGCAAACTTTTGTTGGGGCGGAATGATGAACTGCCTCATACGAAACTTTGCGCAAAAATCACCATTGGGAAACAGGAAAAATCTGAAATTTACTCCTATTCTCACAACACACTTCGCATGGACACTTTTCAGAATTTCGAGCTTCCCGTTTCAAAAAGTGGACTATACTAATTCAAAGACATAATTCGATTCAGCGGAATCGTAGTTTCACATTTTCGAGCAGATTTACTCTGCATTTGAAAGAGAAATGCCTTGCATTTTCTTTTTTCTCATTCTCTCTCTCGGCCACTTTTTGCAGAGCAAACGGTTAAAATATTACTGAACGTAGATACATGTCATACCAAGGAAGAAACATAGAGTTAAGTAGAATATACCACGGGTCAGCTAAATTAATTATCTGGATTGCTGTTCAGCTACTGTTCTATCAATGTCATCCAGCTAAGTCGAAACGAAATACCATCATGCAGAGATAAAACAAAGTATCAGCATTCAAATGTCACCAGGCTTTCCTCGATAAAATACGAATTTTCTGTGAAACTTGTGACTGTCTCTGTTTCATATTTTTTAGAGGTTTTAGTTTGTAATTTGATCTGAAGTATTCAAAATATGTAAGGAACAGTATTTTCATAATTCCTTTTAAAAAATAATATTTTGAAGAGTAAAATTTGGCAACACCCGAATGTATATACGGCGTTTTCTACAGAGAAAGGCAGCAAAGCGGAACCGAAATGCATGCACCTTTGTGCGAGCGGATCCCGAGCCAATTGGCGGCTCCCGGGAACCGTGAAATCAGCATAATCAAAACAGACCGAGCGATTTTTGAAAATTCGGAGCGAAAATAAGTAAATCCGATACCGAGATTACCGCGGAGATGAGGATGCAAGTCCAATCACTGATGGACGTCCCTGCATAGGAGAAACAAAAGAAGGGACCTTTCCGGCGAATGAACGGCAGAAGGAGCGCGCTAATCCTCTGCCCATGGTCTCGGGCCCTGCGTTGTAAAATTTGGCCTTTTCGGGGCGTTTTTCGCGTGCAATTCGAAAAACAAAGACAGGGGATTCGCTTTCGAATTCCAACGCCGTCGGTGAGCCCAGCGCTGACAATGCATCTCAATTTTCTGGCACACTTGAGCAGAAAGGTGCCGCTACTTCGCCGTGTCCCCGATTTTGATTTTCATTCTGCGACCCCGGCCGTGGAGAGAGACCCCAAAATTGAAAAAAAAGGCTACCCCCGCCGGTTGCCAAATAGTGGTACCAAGGCGTATGAATTACCTCGACAGAGCTGCCTTTAAAACAGAGTTGCAGAAAAGCAAAATCTTGTAATTTTGGAGAGAGATGAAAGATTTTGCAAAATAGTTTTCGAAATTAAATGAAAGGCCAATGGTTTTTGCTTTTTAGCGTTTCTTAGCGCGAGCTGCATACCCAGCCCCTGAAAATATGATTAATGTTTTTCAAAACTTTGTGAAATTTCATAGAATATTTCATGGAAATTTCAAGTCTTTCATAATGTTCATTGCACTTGTGCAACCTCGTTCTAAAATTACAGAAAAGTATATGATAATAAACTCTCTGAAAATGCCAAGTTAAAATCCAGAGTGCCAGAGACAGAGTATTCAAGAGCATGCTCTCAAACAACCGGGATGATACTACTGCATGGAAAAGGCATCGACTCTCTTTTCGGGGTGAGCTCTGTTCTTAACGGTGTGGAATCGACTATTTTTTGCAGAGGTTAAGTCCGCTTTTACGGCATTGGAATTTTTGGGAGCAATTCTGGCTTATTCTTAAATATATAATAATTATTGCGGCATGGCGGATGCTTTGCTTCCCTACCTCGATAACGGAAAGCACAACCCCTGTTCTGTAACCTTGGCACTTTCGTGCCATGTAAATTCTTAGGTAAAAAACGATACTGCGGGTTGCAACTTTTCAGGAAATGAAATGGCTATGTAATGCGCTTTAGTTTGACTAAGATAGAGTGTGCATGAAATCTACCTCGACTAGTCTCATTAAATTTTCATATTTTTGGCCTCTTTCGTGTTCAAACCTTCTGGTTCACAACAAGTGGCATTCATAGCAGTAGCGATATGGAACTGAAGTGTTTTTAGACCGTTCTGTTAGAATTTCTATCTCATTAAAATTGACAACATCGTCCGCAAGACGAAGAAAGTGACGGGAGAGAAAGGCTTTATTAGGGGAGGGTTCCGACAAAGGAGGAGAAGAAAGGGCCATGAGTGACCGTTCTACCATCGCATCGCAAAAACGGGAAAAAGGCCGCGAAAAAGGGCCAAAACGATGTTAGCCTAGATACCCGTAACAGGACAGGACGACTCACTTTCCGCATTTCTGGCGGTGATGTTTTTACGATTTTGTTTTAGGCGGCCGCGGCGCGGCGGACACCTAGCACCGCGCTATTGTTTAAGGAAATAACCCTCTTCCCTCGTCCTCTGTTTATTGGGCTGCACCGCTAAAAAATATCATGGAACCGTGAAATATAACTGCACTCCGCCGATGGCCGTTTCCCCTCCGACCGCGCGCGGATCATAATATCCCTTTACAGTTATCCCTTCCCCCTACCCGTGCCATCCTATTTCGCCCTGTCCCCTCTGACGCGAGTCACTCTTTGAGCTCCCAAACGGTTTTCAAACGGTTTTAATGGGCGCTTTTGATTAGGTGTGTAAAATTAAACGGAATCCGTTCAGTTCCGAGCAACAAAATTGGGAATAGTGCAGTTGCACACTATCACTGCTCAGGTCAAAGTTCCTCATATAATCAGACAAATATCGATGGACAAATGTATGAATTTTGCGCCTCAATTACGTTACTCAAAAATCTCCGATTCTAATTATTTCATATATATATATATAAAAAAAAACCCTCAGAAATATCCCTTTGGTCTTGTTTTGTAAATCTTGTCGAACAAGAGAAGAGAATGAGAAGACAATTTTAAGAGATACTGCTACTTATTATTGTATAAAGGTACAACATGAGGGGAGTCTTGCATCCTCTCTATCAAAGATACGCATTCTTCGGCTTTACACTCGTCGATGCACTGCAATGGTAAAATGCATCGTCTTCGCTCAAGAAAAAATAATAATATAATTACCTTTAACTGATAGAATATTTTGAACTTAAAGAAAAAATATTAAAAATTACATTCATTGCTCCTCTCTTTCTTACCCTTATCCTATTCATCTTCTTCTTTCTCTTCATTCTATTTCTCTTCTCCCTTTTCTTTTTCTCCAAATTTCGTCCTCCTCTGGCGTATGTAAGTAGTCCTACGATCTTAAGTTATACTCCTTCTCTGGAGCAGAAAATCAATGTAGTTTTACACCCAAAAAAATCATATTTTCTCTCTTAAATTTTCTTATTTTAGCCTCAGCATGGCGAGTCTCTCGGGTTTTGAGTCGTGGATCGAAGGCTTTTTGAGTTCCGACCGATGGCGTGAGAGCATAGCAATCATCTCTGACGCGACAATAATATTTTTGACGTGGGGAGGAGGAAGGGATAGGTTCATGAGGGGGGGAGGGGGACGAGGATTGGGTATACAATACAGTTAATTACCCATAATTACCTTCATCGCCTCTGCGCAGGGGTTGGTTTATTCGTTTCTTTTCGTACCAGGGTGTAACGGCTTATTAGTCAGATATCAAGCTTACTCTCCGTAGTTCACAATCAAAGTAATCTTAGTCTCATTTTTGGGAAGATCATCGCTTGAAATTATAATTGAAAGAAGATAAGATAAAAACGCATGCCTTGTAAAAGGGAAGAAATGAAAAGAAAGAGAGAAAAAAAAACAACCAGAAGCGCGAATCCATCGTGGAACTTTTCCTGGGAAAAGATGTGTAGGCTCGGTTCGCGTTTTTCAACATAATGATGATTATTTTGGCTGTAAAAGTCCCTATTTTCCGTGAAATATGTCATGAGTAATTATATGCAGCCGTTGAGCATAAGTTCCTGACTCTCACTACCTCATTATCTCACCGCTGCTGGAGTGCGGAAGGTGAGAGGGATCCTTCAGCAAAAACCGCGAATCGTCACTCGGAGTTCACTAAACTTACGTGGTTTTTACTTGGCACGACGGATCAAGTTCGAACGTTAGCGTGTAAAAATTAGCGCAAACTGCTTGTTCCGCGGATAATTATTTTAAAAACTCGGAAGAAATGGAGAAGGGGGAAGGGTTGGGCGTGAAAGGGGTGAAGTTCTAATAATCGCGGCAGTATTTCAACGGACTACGTGTAGCTCTTGGAAAGGCGGCGAATTAAAAACCAATCAAAAACTCTTGACGAACTTGAAACTAATTGAACGGGTTTCAGCGAAAAGGTGTTATCTCCTGTTAATCCCTCGTTCGAGCAGATAGACGCTTTTTGCTGAAACGCGTCGGATTATGAACAGTTTAATTCGCGTAATTAGTTTTGATTACGTGCCCTTATCACGACTGGCTTAGAACATCCTGTTTCTGCTGTTACATGAGATCACGAAGGGAAAATGAAACTAAGACCCCAGAGCAAGTTATAAAAGTTTTGGAAAAATAGCAGACATGTTTTTTTTTTATTTCTTTCCTTTTTTCAACGCTCTACCCTAAAACATTGCTTGACGGTGCCTTAAAATAGAACTCTAATCTTGGGAGCCATTCTAATGGCATCATCCTACATCTACACCATTGCATACTTTACATAGGATTCCAAATAAGCCCTATAAAAAAATTCAATTTTACATTCCTTTTCTTACGACACAAAATGAGCCCCTTTTGCAACATTACAGTCTGCATACATGAGTGGAGTTGTGATTTCGTCTTTTATTGAATTTGAACAATGCACAATAGTGGCAAAGTCCATTTCTCTCTAGGGAATATGATAGGATTACTTGTTGCTGCGTGAAAATGAAGTACTTGTCGTAAGAATACACTCAAGATTCGGGGGTCTAAATTTAACAGCTGTCCGGTGACGTGACCCAATAAAAAGTGCAACGCATGCCGTCGCCGAGTGAACTTTCGGGAACCGTTCACTGACCGCAGGAACGCTAGATCGAAATAAAAATAGGGGAAGATAGTGGAAGTTACATAGTAAAAGGAAATGACCTCGTAACACTGACCAAGGTCATTCGGGTGGTTCTGAATGGGCCGCGGCGGGAGGGAGGGCGGCGGTGACAGGGAAGGGAGCGGATAAGTCCATTGATTCGCGGCCTTCACAAACTTCCTAAAACGAACACCAGGGGGTGGGATGGGGTTCGGCCAAAATAAGGAGACTGTATGGTCAACAACTTTTCACCAACTCCTACACCTTTATCTGCTCCTCCATGCTCCCGCGCCTTTGTTTTTTCCCGCCTTTACCAAAGATTTTTACTGATGCGAATGCAACGAACCTCCGATGCGATACACCGCGTGCATACACCCTAACAGTTATAACATCTTTTCATTACCAGATTTGTCCCGGAAAATTTTCAAAAGGAGACAAGAAAATAGAAATTAGTATTTTGTGCCCGGGACAAAGTAGAGAGAGGGGTACCAGGATCATTCGAAACCTGAAAACTTACTCTAGCGACTTTTCCCTTGATAGCAACGAACTATTCTTACTAAGGAATTAATTTAAACCCTCAAATGTCCACCAGTGACATGGCAAAAGTAACTGCTACTGTGCAAGGGACAGGGGAAAAATAATTTCCGAAGGGACTGTACTAGAATTTATCCGAACCAACGGGATCGATTTGTCGTCTTGCTTTCTGTTTATTGAACCTGTCGACGATACACCGTCCACACATTAAGAATAAGAAATCGCGCAGAAACAAAAGTGATCACGAGAGTAGAGAGCAACAATTATTCTGGCCTTCATTCAAAGTTGAAAGGGCACATTGGCACGTTGTATAATCGCACAAAAGCATAGGATACTCATTTGGCGGTCGATACCGAACCAATGGCAATTTGGCAACACCGAGTCCGAATTTCGGCCGCTTTTTTCAGAATCAAAGGGGGATGAAAAAATCGGTGGCGTCTGATGAGGGGAGTGACCTGCGGCCTAAGGCCTGTAGCTGGTGCAAAACTGCAAGGTTGCCGATCCTTCTGAAAAATGCCGTTTTTCTAAGCCTAAGGTAGAATATTTACTAGACCAATGATTGAACGCACCACACATTCTTCAATAGCTAGTAGATAAGGAGGAGAGAAAAAGGAGGAAAACACGGGAAAATAAGATGAATAGGGAGAGGAAGCGGCGGAGATGATATGAGATGAAAAAGAGGAAACTAAGAACTAGAAAAGTGGAAGATTGCGATACACTGGAGAAAAAACACATTGGATCTAGAGTCCAGACTCTTAAAAACATCGACAAGAAAAAATACTCTTGATTCAATCGGATTTTTGCTTACATCAAGAACCAAGTCTCTTAATTTGAGCGGATTTCCATTTGATTTAAGCTTAAATCTGATTGAAATAAGAGTATTTTTTCTTTTCACTGTTTTCAAGAGTCTGGACACTAGATCTAATGTGTTTTTTTCCAGTGTATATCGATTGTCCTGCCACTTAAACCGATGGTAAAGAATCAATTACTAAGGTGTTCGCTGCGAACACCCTGATTATCGATCCTTTTCCATAAGTTTAAATGGCATAACAATCGATATATATCGCAAAGAACGCCACGCCACTGGAAGCAAAGTGCAAAGTGGCAACCTTGCCGAGGCAGGTACATCGGGGTCATGCGCGAGCCAGGGTGAGGGCGACAAGGCGAGGCGGTGGCGGCAGGCCGGTGCGCGGTGCGTATGCGTATGCAAATTTGAATGGGCCCGGGCGCAGACGCCAGACGGGGAGGCAGGTTCCGCGGAAGGATTGCAAGGGTGCTCCGACGCCTGTCCCTCCTTCCTTCCGCCGGGACCGCATTGTTTCGCGCCGATGAAGGTGTCTGCACCCTGCACCTCGGACGCGGCTCCTAAGCGCATTCGCCGAAATAGAAAGCTCCCGAAAACGTCTTGAAAAGGCGCCCGGGAAACGGGAGGAAATCGGTGGTCGGGACTTTGTTCCTCCGGTCCAGGGATTATGTGACCGAGACGGTTCCTGCCTAAGGGATGAGTCATTTGCAGGTGAAAGCCCGGCCGATGGGGACATGTCGACGTGGAAAATTCCTACGGCTCGGTGACACAAAAGACTCAGAAAAGGAGGTTTTTCTGCCAAGCGGAACTGTGTGCATTCAGACATGAGCCCAACGACTCGTAAGAAAATATGCATGGCAGGGCTCACGTCATAATGCACATAGTTCCGTTTTGCAGGAAAACGTCCAATAGATCTTGAGATTCGAAAGAGGCTCCAGCGGGTTGATTATTGAATTGATAGACAAAGTGACGGATTAAGAAGATTACATGGGAGAGAATTGAGCGATCCTGTCTATAAAGGTACTCTCGGCGATCCCATAGGTTAAAATGGGTTCATTAAAGAGAAAATGAAGGACTAACTACAGAGTCTCTGGTAGGTTACCGATATTAAGTATATTACTTAATTACTGGAATATAAACAGCAGGAAACCTCAGCTACGAATGGAATTTTGCAAATAAAACCAGTGGCGAGGCATTGACGATGAATTCTCGAGATTTCCCTATTTGAAGCTGCGGTAAACAATCGATTATTAAAGTGTTTATTGCGAGCACCCGGTTATCGATCCTTTTCCAAAGGTCTAAACGGCAGATCAATCGATACATCGCAAAGCACGCCACGGCTCTGAAAAAAGCCTGTATATTTTAAATAAAGGACTGCACTAGAGCAGAGTTTGATTTTTGTGGAACTCTTGCTGTTGTGCGAACCAATGCTGTGACCAAGCTTAAAATGTTCTTGGAGTGGGTTTAATTTTTGCACTCGAAAGAAAGTCGCCCGTTCCGATTATCCAGCTATAAATCATAAATCTACTTTTCCCAAAATCAAGACGAAATCACCTATTACACTGGCAATGCTTCCATTGATATTCATACAAGGGAAATATTAGGTAGGTGCGGAGTTTTCAAAATATTCCGATTAGGTTTGTTCATTTTTGACACACGTCACCAGCTCGAACTTTTAGCGACTTCTTCTGGAAGACTCGCGCCGCCTCGCGATGGCCTCCCACTTCCCCGACCATCGCCCGACGCCGGCCGCCTCCGCCTCGCTCTTTTTCGGAGGAGGCAAAGCACGAGTGAGGGTGGAAGTCGGAATGGCGATTAAAAGCCAGGTTAAAAACCCTTCCGTGACTTACAGCCGAAAGAAAACAGCCATTATATTTAATTACGTTCTCGAAAGATAATCTAGGCGAGCGGCCCATCCTAGCGGTCGTCCGTCGGTTCGCGTCGTCCCCCCCCCTCCCCCCGGGTTTCTACCGCGGGTCGGCGTCCAATCACAGTCGCCCGTTTAGGGCGCGCAACCACCACCACGAGTCGCAACCGCCCACAGAACAATTAAAATCTATTACGGCGAGTTGGAGGCAAAGTGCAAGGATGCCGGATTGGGCACGTGGCTGGAGAGGCTCTAAAAAACTATATTGTCCTTTATGAGCCTCTAAGGATTGGAGTCTCCCATAACGTTAAGCACAGAGAATGAAACGGGAACGATAAGAATGTTCGCGGAAACGGAGATTCGGTGGGAATGTTCCTAGGGGACGGTATAAATCTGGAAAAAGTTCCCGGGAACGGGAAGTCCGAGGGAAATTTCCCGGTAACGGGAGAAATATCTTTCTCAAAATTTCGCGTGGGCAGTATCTCGTTAGTACATCTATGTATGAATTTTCGGTAGGCTAGTATATGTTTAGGATGTCGTGATTACCAAGTACATATGTTCCAGTATGACAGCATTTCTATAGGGTCACGAAACTTGCTTTTGCTCTGGATGAAGGGACTATTTTTTATGACTCCACATTTTCAGCCAATTTACATTTTCTTTGAGATGTACAGAGTTACCCTTATGAAACACTTTTATACGTCGTTCTCGAGAGAAATGCTTTTCGATCCCATTATTGATCACTTGAAATCATCTGCTCAGGCTGCTGTAAAATAGAGAATTTGCAGGTGTCTATAATTTTGTGAATTTCATCTTTAAAATGGTACTGCTCGGAACACTGAGTACGAGGATATCCTTGGTTTCTAAATTGGACAATATTATTGGAGAAAATATGACAAAATAACCTAATCTAAATGGGAAATGCCGCCAGAAGACGTCACAAGGTGGCAAATTTTCTCACTTTTCATTATATTTTTCTCCAATTTCCCATGTTTGAAAAAAATTATGAAAGATACTGCGAACTCAGTTCATTAGGCACTCTCAGATGAAGCAATAAAATTTTTGGGTGCAAATTCTCCCTTTCAAGGATGAACCGCACACTGAGCAGAAAAGTATCATATTGAAGCGATTTCAATAAAAACTCCTAGATAATGGGAGGTTAGGCAACGGTGGTAAGACGGTCGTCAAGTGTCGGCGGTGTCGGTAAGAAAATCAATGTCACCAAAGTTGAGTCATCAGTCGTAGATGGTGAGGTGACCTGCCCTTCTTCTCTCTTTCTCGCTGGCGTAATTGCACGGTTAACTAGACTCGGGTCAACCAGCGCTGCGCTAATGAAGTCGCTTTATTCGTGAAATTTCCCTCGACTGCTTCGGCGTTGGGCGGGAAGAAGACGCGTACTGTGCTTCTTTACACGCAGACGTCATGCAACCGACTATTAAGAAGCGAAAACTCAACTTAAACTTTCCATCCGGATATGAAAAATAAAAAGCTATATAAGAGGAGGTATGCGTAATGCATCATTATAAGTTGAAGAGAAAATGGGGCTAGGGCAAAAATGACGATTCTACGCGAATTTTCCACAGATATTCAATGAATTTCAGTTCTTTTACTGATGGAAAACGTTCCGGATTGATGCCCATATGTAGTTCTTGCTCAGTATTTTATAGTACTCGATTGACTTGTAACCGTCATCCGCCGATTTTGAGTTACTTTTTTAGGGCCAGGTTTAAACGCATGGATTTTGCCTGTTTGTGGTATCCCCGATCATTTTTGAAGGATTAAACGATCCAACAATCAGTGTCAAGTATGATTTTTGGACACATCGCGATATTCAGAACTAAGCGTGAGGCTTGTTTCAAACTATTACCGTGAAAAATAAATAGTGTATTTCCTTCGGAAAATACACTAAAATACTCCTTCTCAATTTTTGACCCTGCGGTACACTTCAAAATTTTCGAATCGTTGGCTCAAATGGAATGTGCGAGCCTCCTCCTGAGTTTCTCGCAGTTATGAACACTTAAAAGAAAATCCGCAAGTCGTCCAGACAATTTTTCCTTCATTTCACTATGTATGCAACATGGGCTCATCAGTGTTTATATAGTAGTATCCTAGCGTCACGTCCTTAGAAACCTGACCAAATTGCAAAAAAATTCCCTGGTCGCAACAGTCAGGGGTGAACTGCCAAACTTCATAGTGAGAAATAATCAAATGCATCAGTGGCGAGGCGTGATCGATCGATTATCGATATTTCCCCATTTGAAGCTACGGTAAAGAATCGATTATTTAGGTGTTCGTTGCAAACACCCTGTTAATCGATTCTTTTCCATAGGTTTAAATGGCATAGATAAATCGATATATCGCAAAGCACGCCACGCCACTGAAATGCATACGAACGATGAGGGACTTAGAACATACACATGCCTCCCTCGCGCCCTATACGGCGCTGTGCGGCAGCCTTGCGAAAAGGGTCGGCGGTAGATGGCTCCATCTGGCGGATGAAGGCGGAAACTAGAAGGGTTGCGGCGGGGAAAGTTACAAGTTTGAAGCTCGGAGATTTGCCCCGAGTGGTGTAAAGCGCTGTGGCTATGTTGCTGACCAGTCGGAATCCGATAATGCTCCTTCTCACACCTCAGACCTCACACTTCCCCTCTTGACCGATCAAAACATACGCTTTAGGCGCTGCTCTCACACGAGCGTTTAAAAGCCTTCCTCCAACCGAGTAGTTTCTGGCTGAGCCCTTGTGTAGCGCTGTAAAACTAGATGGGTATTTTTTCATGATTGACGACCGTGCGAAACACCGTGAACGATTCAATCATTGCCAAAAATATGAGGTCAAAAGTATGCACATATATTTGAAAAATATGCAGGGTAGCTATAGAAAATAAAATAAAAATGACATACAATCATTTTTAAAATCAAATGAGGTGTTTTGCTAAAATATTGCAAAAAACTTGTTTTTATTTCATTTTTTTTTAACATTTAAAAAATATTTGCTTCGTTTTGAATTGGTACGAACTTATTGAGGAAGGCATTTTTTGACATGACATATTTTTCTTTTAGCTACAAAAAAAAAAAAAAAAAAAAAAAAAAAAAAAAAAAAAAAAAAAAACTTCTCTGTTGCAAATGTTTTTCAATAAGAATTTACTGGATTTAAAAAATAATTTTCACCACGATGAAAAGAACAAACTTGATAGATCATTCCTGATATGGTGCGCTTACAGGTGTGCTGATAAGCGTACCTGTTCAATGATTTGCTGGGATGGGAAACTTATTTGTTGATTTCAAACAGGTTCCTCACTTTTAAAGAATCAAAGAATGAATGTTTTGAAAAATTTCTGCGGCACATTTCCTCTTTGAAGCTGCGAGTCTTTCATTCTGTTTCAATATCATGGTATAATTTCTGCAAACATTTATAATTTTTGTTCTCAAACTATTCTTATATTTTATTCACATTATTATTATTTATTTATTTTTGAGTGGTCACATTTCTGTCATTTGTCTCTCAGCATGAAATCTTTTAAAGGTCTGCTGAAACAAATGGGAGTCCAGAGTTGAACCTATTGACTGGAAAGCTCCGATCCAATGTTGAGCTTGCGATGTACTTGGTGACAAGGTCCCTGTCCCTTCATTTCCCGTCGGCTCAGCGGCCTGGAAAACTCCAACTTGGTGAAAAGTAGGGTATAACCAGCCTACGCCTTATTATCGATTACACTTGCATAATACGACCAGGTATTCCAAGACAATTACACGACACGATAATCCCTCCGAGACCCCCCCCCCCTCCATTCACGAGTGTGTTCATGGCCTTGCTGCCGGTTATCGAGCAAAAACCTTCTCTCATCGTGGAAAGCGGTGATTTTCCCTCCTCGATGTAACAGCCGGGCACTTGTGGGATAATTGAATGATTCGACATTAAGGATTAAATATTTAATAGAAGCCCTCGAACTTCCTCAAAGAAAATTGAGCTAGCAAACGTATGAACCGTGAATTATTAATCCTAATATGACATTCACTGACCGTTCTAGTCGCGATTCATCGAAAAGTTGCTGGTTTGCGCGGTAAAACTCACTTATTCTGCCGTGTTGGGCAGAACGTCGCATGAGACCCCGGACTACCCCTGCAGTTTTTCCTCTAGTGAATTCGACTTTTTTTAAAAAAAAAAAAAAAAAACCAAAAAGCTCATGAATATTTTGCCTTCGAAATTTCAAAGTACACTAGATACTAGATAGTACAAAGAATACAATTCTCTGAAATATTGAGAGAGAAACATGTACAAGTTCTGCAGAACATTTGTATTTTAAGAAAAGCAACGTGACAACATTCGTTGCTCACAAAGCGTTTGCTTTTAGCATGGCAATGGAAGACTACTCAAATCTGGAAATTTTCCCAGCGATTCAGCGTGTCAATCGATCTTTGTTTCGATACGGGACTGGATGAAACGATGATGTCTCAAGAGGTTGGGAGTATGCACTTTGGGGAAAATTATTTGAGCTTGAGCAAATATCAATCAGTAATTTCTGGAAGCCACTTTTCCTTAAAAGGATAAGAGTAATGCAAACAGCCACGAATTTGGCGTCAAAGAATTTTATTCCAGAATGATAGAAGATTAGGGGTTATATTGTGGAGTGATATACAAACGAGTTTCGTGAAGACAACTTCAAATTACGAAAATTGGGGTTTTTAACGGAGGTTGGATCTTGTATCTAGTTAGTTTCAAAGGAAACGTACAGTTCAATAAGCTATAGTTGGATGACACGCGTTTTTGCCAAAACTATATATTTAGGTAGAAATTTTCTATAAACGAAAAAGTTTGTTCATCTAACAAACTTTTTCGTTTTCATGCAATAATTCATTTATGCACGATGATCTGTTCAACCAAAATCAGCAAAAACTTTGTTTTGGTTTGTATTTCACTTCCTATGTTAAACCTAGAGTAACTTAAGATCACACATATTTATATCAGTGTGGATGTATACTGTATAGGTCCCGCATTACTTTCGCATCCTTCAACTTCCAAATCCTTCGTCGTGAGTTCGTGAGGATTATCACTCACCCTTCAGTAGATGCGGAGGTGTCAATAACCAAATCCGTGAAGAAAAAACCGAGCTAATTGGCTGTTATCACTCGACATCGAGGTGATTAATTATTCGAACTTCCAGTGAAAACGCGGAAAAGCGCAACATTGACGGAACTGGGGATTTTTTTAACGTAATTAGCGGATGACTGCGTCCGAATCAACGAGGGGAGCTCATCGAGGGAGGCTGCGGACACAAAAGCGTCGGGGAAAAAAAGTAGGAGTTAATTATAAGAAAATGAAGACAAATAAATGGAAAGTCTAAATAATTAAGGAGGCGCATTTATTTTTAACGGAGGTGTAAAAGCGCGGTCGGCTCGGGTGTCTGGGGCGATTTAGAGGCGACAGTCGCCGCACCAATTAAAACAAGCGACGTTCTATTTAATCAACTTGGCGATGAAGACAAAGACCGCTGTGAGCAGGAACAACCCCCGTGACCCCCCGCTGCGCCCGCCGGGGGATCGGGGGGGGGGGGGGGGGGCTCCGGAAAGTGCGAAAAAGTTCCTTTTAATTGACTTCATCAACTCCGTGTTTTTACGTTTTATCCGGCGTTCGGCCCGGATAGGATTCTTCCTTCAAAGTTGCGCCAAAGTTTAATTCAACAGTCAATCGCAAGGTAAAATGATTTGGATTCAGCGTGACTGCATTTCACGTTGCCTCGCTTTTTTCTCATGTTTTCTTTTTTAAATACTCGACAACATAATGCTTTAACACTTGCTGTATTCCACCTAACTCTACCCTAAGTTTACCTGATCAATCTACAGACGATTATTATCATTCTCATAATAAGCTCTCGCTCATTTTTAGAAGTTTTCCGCTCTCAAGGAAAAGTATGCGAAATCAAGCCCCAATCCTCATTTCGTGTACAATAGGTACATGCATGACCCTCACTCTGAATCACGTCTCTCGCAGCTTACGAGGAAAGGAGGGGGGGGGGCTCAGAATAAAAATGAATATTAATTCCCATGATTATTAAACAATAGAAGTTCGAATATTGCATGATTTGGACGAGGTTTCTTGGCATGGTCCTTTCGGAATGCCCTAGTGAGCCGTCATCCTGCAGAAGGTCCTTGCTAATCAGGGCTCGCGTAGAAATCTAGAAATGGTCTTGTTAGAAATCGCCGGCCATTTAGCCTCCACACGCTATATTCGACGTTAACTCGAAGAAAACATGTAGCTTGAATTAAGCGAGGCTTTTAAATCTGTCAACTCAACTTTTCGCGAGGGGCTCCTGGCGAGGGGAGGGGAGGGAAGGGGAGGAGGGCTGGGCGACGAAGAAAGAGAGGAATCACTGTCTATTAAATCCGAAAGATCTATTAGTCCGTACTCCCGGTCTCACTTTAAATCATATTCATATTGAAGATAAATCGCGCCATTTCATGTCGAGTCGTTTCTCGTTCGGAGAGAGTCGATCGGCAAACGGACGGTTCGACGATTACTATTCGCGTCCGGCCGTTGTGGCAAACGGGACGTGCAGAGGCCGCGTTTCTATTAAAACTTCCAAAAACTTAACTGTTTTCGTTCGGTTATTATATCGTGCGCGTAGTCTCATCCTGTTGATTGAAACATGGGGTGAGCCATTGCCTTCTTCGGAAGTGCAGCAAGTGCATTTCGATGTTGCCACATCCCTGTCTGCGAGCTGATCATTGAAATTGATGGACAAAGCTATAGAACAAATTAAATTGATGGACAAAGCTATAGGTAAAACATAGGGAAAATGGAGCGATACTTTTGGTCGCAACGGAAGATTGCAATAGACAAAAGAAGAAAGTTTTGGACCAACTGAAGGGTCTCTAAAAGCTTACCGTTGTGTAGTCTATTATACTGACCTCCTTTGTCTATTGAAACCACCCGCTTCCACCAATAGGATCGCTCCAATTTCCTTCATTCCTTTATGTTTAAAATTTTGTCCATCAATGTCAATTATGAGCCTGATGGGTTTTAATTTTTCGACGGATTGCCGTGGAAGATGTTAAGTTGGAAAAATAAATGGTTCTTTTTTTCCCTCCTACCTCTAAAAAGAAGGTATGGGAGATACTAATTTATTGAAAGTGAAGTCTTCATTTATTTTGCCCTCCATGTCCTCTTGGTTTTGGGCATAGACATACAGCACAGTGATTTCCCCCCAAAAGTTCGATCAGCTGAGCTTCAGAGCTAAGAACTTTAGCCTTGAATAAAAATTGTAATGGGACGATATAGACATACATGTCATTTAAACGAGTGATAAACTATTTCTGGCAAAAAAATGATAACCGTAACGTATACGTAATTATGTCTTAAAAATTGACACTTTCTATTCCTCATGGAATTTTCCTCTTCTTAAAACAAAACTAACATCACACAATAATCTTGACCAATGAAAATTGAAGATGCCATAACTTACTTTTAAACTTATTGTCACGATTTTCAACTAATTGTGAGCAACCGCTTACCTGCAACAAAAGAGAGAAGAAAATTCAATATATTAAGCGTGTAAAACACTATGTAAAGCTAAATGAGAAGCTAGACAATTGACCGATATAACTTGGAAGGATAGACGACACCAAGGGAGGGGGCAAAAAAGTCAGAGGGTGTTGAATGAAACAAAGCTGTGAAAAGACAGCGGCTTGAATGAAAGACAGACTAAGGCGTACAACAGGTGCTATCAAGACAAGATCCGAGTAAAGGGGGCTGGCGGTGACTCTTATTTGCATATTAGAATCAAGACAGAGGAGTAATTAATACCGGAGTTGAGTTGATAGTCTCTGGAGGCGTTAAAAAGCTCAATGCAAATCCACCCCTTCCTTTTCCGCAGGTTTCTTCCCTCCTCTTCCTCCTCCCTTGTTTTCTCCTCGGAAAGGGTAGACTCGGTTGAGTCGAGCTTCCTTGGTTTTATAATCTCCTTGTTTAATTATCCTCGTCTCGACGTCTGTTTTTTAGAGTTAAATCCCTTCGTTAAACAAGTTGATTGTTTTCAAAACACCTTGCTTTATCTTCAGTCGCCCTGGCTTTATTTATAAGCCACCGCCGCAATTTCAAAACGATTTTTATTTCCGTATAACGCATTTTATTTCTTTTTTTGTATCTAAATCAGCCCGTATGCGATTTTTCCCTCCGAGCCTTCGTGACTATTTTTTTAATTACTATGCCAGCAATTTTATTGTAAAAAAGAGCCCTTTAACTGGGCATAAAAATGCATGAAATACGCCTATAACACGAGCTTGTACCCAACCGTAAAAGGAGCGATTGTATTGATGGATTATCAATCAATACGCTGGGCGCTAAATCTGGAAACTTGAGGATAATGACCGTAATTTTGTCCGAGTGCCTCTGGAAAAATCTGTTATGATCACGCTAATTTAGAGGTGTAACTCCTTGGAAAAATAAAGAAAAAAAGGAAAAATTAGACATAACATTTGCCGACCACGCGCAAACGGACACATGGCAATTTCATTCCATTTTTGGCACAAATAACCGGAGGGTAAACGTTTAAATTATTTTGCTTTTTCATAGTTGTTTGTATGAAAATTTGGTAAAATTTATCACACAAAAAATTACCATTTATTACTGTGTCTCTTAAACTTAAGAATATCAAATTCCAGTTAGAAAAACGTATTACTCAGTCAGACATGAGTTTCCGCGAATGTTTCTGTTTGTAGTTTCTAGCGTTGGAAGTATTCTACAAATGGACTAAATTTGATCTCCTTTTACTTAAAAAGAGATTTTTTAATGAAAATAAAGATTGCATCTTAGGTGGACCGATTGTGAGCTCAAAAACTTTACTTTACATTGTTCAACTGAATAAAAAGCTTAAGTGTAATGAGAAAAGCCTCATTGAATAAAACACTCAATAATCCAAAAAAAAAGAGGTTTGCTTCCCTTTTGTACTGTCCGAATGCGAGAAAATGCCACCCTTTTCTAAAGCTGGTAAAATATCTTCTATCTCGTGAAGCACATTTCAACCCTCAAGTCAATTTGTTCAACAATTAAAGAAGGGAGAAATGATAAAAAAAAAAAAGGGTGAGAGCGGCAGTGGCTTTTAAATACCGCTCAGCACAATATTACCAGTTATTAAAAAATTTATCTTCCGGAAAAACAACCCTAATTTTTTTCTGTTTTGCATGTCGGCATGACTGTAAACTGTGATATTAACGCATAACTTTGCCTTCCCCTCATCAGGACGACGTGGCTATGTTTTAAGTATCCGCATTAACTGTGTGTTGTGGATCCATTGTCGTTTTAGCTCTACCTCGAATAATTATGCCTGCAAAACAGCATATCTACACAAAAGCGCTCCGTAAAAATTATTTGTGGTCCTTTCTTTCCAGGACTAACTCGATAGCAATATAGTTGCACATTTTTCTGGCACAGTTACTACTTTAGTAGCTATACTAGAACAACCTGTACCTTGTTTTGCTATGTTTTACACTTTCCACATCGAACCTTATGTTTTAATCGGAGGACTGATCTATATAATTGCTGGAAAATTTCTGTTATTCATCTCCTCTAATAAAAGCATGCTTCAAGGGAAAGCAGCGAAATAGGGGCTTAATTGCCTTTAATATAATATGAGAAAAGAGGTTTTGAAATACTGCAACTGATACACGTTTTCTGAATCCATTCATAGATTTTTTACACAAATTTTGTGATAAATCTCTTACATTGTGCTATAATATTATTTGATACACGCCCAAGCGGCCCATGACTTGAATTTTTCGATCAAGTATTTCGAAGAAGAACAAAAAATAACCAATTTTACATTCAAATTCAATAGATTAATTAAGTCGGGATCGTGGTTATTTAAAACAGTTGTTTATGTGTTTCTAAAAATAAACTGCTCGACTGAATTAATTTGTTAAATAGAACTAAAGAAGCTCTTAATGATCACCGCGGATTTTTTATTTCGTAAAAGTGTGACACAGTTCATCTTGTTGACCCCTCTGTGACAGGTTCGGGTTACTTGGACCCGAGTAGTAGTCTTCAAATTCAAACGAAGAAAAAGGAGAGGATGAGGAAACTGAATAAAAGAGAGGGAAGAGAGAAGAGAGAGTACCTAAAAGGAGTCGAGGAAGAGGGAAGAAAGAAATTATTATCATTCATTATCTCCTCCTCCTCCCTTCTCCTTTTAAATTTTTGTCTCCTTCTTCCTCTATTTCTTTATTTCCTTTTTCTTTTTCTCCTTCTTTCCCGTATTCTTGTTCTCGCCGTCTTTCTCCTCATTTTTCCCCCACTTCTTTCTCTTCTCCTTTCTCCTCTCTTCTATTTCATTCTACTGCTCCTACCTATCTCTCTCCTTCGATTTCTAACGTGCCATCACCCGACAGGTGGATCGCACTGGCTAAAAAGAACCAGCGCGATTACAATGTTTACAAAATCGTGAAATTTCCCCTCCTCCTTTAAAAATACTTAATATATGTACAGTATTAAAATTAAAACAGTTATTACAATTTTTAGATAATTAGAAGAAGCAACATTTATACGACACTGTAATTGCGCTGGTTCCTCTTTGCTAAATGCGATCCAAGTGTAAGGAGTCGTAAGACCTAAGACTAGCAGAAGGGTTCAGAGGCGGATACAGCTAAATAATCGATTCTTGAGGGAGCACCTGGCCCCTCCCAGAATCGATACATTTCCATAGATTTATATGGAGAAAAGACAATGTTGCCAATTTGCTGTATCCGCCAATGCTAGGGTTGAAGTTGACCTGGATAATGATTAAATCGGCCACTTGGCAACGCATGATCCGTGCGCGAATCCGCGGGCGCTCGCGCTAATGCAAACATGCTGAAATGTCGTTTGAGACAAGAATGCGAATGGCGAATGCGTCGGCGATATTTTTAATTGCACGAGGAAAAAAAGGCCGACCGAAATCATAGACGCGCGCTCGACAGTAATTTGCCGTCACCCGTGCGGTGCGCGCCAGACGGTACCTGAAAACCGGAATTCAGCCGACTTACAGCCCACTAAGCCACTCGGGGACACCGCACCAACCGGCAACCTTGTTGCCACAAAAAAATTAATAAGGAACAGCGGCGCGGAATAACGCACGGTACGCCAGCTTCAGGTCAGAAATCGAATGATGAACTTTTAATTCTACTGAAGCGACAAGTCGTCGTTTCCTGAACGAAAGAACGTAACTGTATTTCAACACTGAAAAAAAAAACACATTGGATTTAGAGTCCAGACTCTTGAAAACACTGACAAGAAAAATGACTCTTGATTCAACCAGATTTAAGCTTAAATCAAAAGGAAATCAGCTCAAATTAGGAGGCTTGGTTCTTGATTTAAGCTTAAATCTGATTGAATCAAGAGTATTTTTTCTTGTCCATGTTTTTAAGAGTCTGGGCTCTAGATACAATGTGTTTTTTTCCAGTGAACGTTGCAAAATTTTTACTCAAATATTGTATCGAAGAAGGAAACTGTTTGACGTTTCTGGCTGAGGATAACACTGATTTTTCTTCTGATTACGCGAAAAAATCAGCAACATTTTGAACAGAAATCACTGTCATATTCTTGAGTAAATCGAATTTTTCGAGTCAATTTAGCGATCTTGTAAGTAAGTTACGCTTTTTACTTTGGGAGAGGACGATATTACGTTGTTGGAAACGACTTCAATTCAGCGTCCCTAATTCCGTGAAAATTTCCTATATTTCATGAAGAAAACTATACCGCCAAGGGAAAGGGCAGAAATCAACCGAATCAAACTGAGACTTGATTTTGAAATTTTCTATTCATATTTATTTTATTTTTTCTCAAATTATCTTTCAAAATTCCTATATGAATTCAAAGATGTTGCCAAAAGTGTGGCAGAAACCTCAACTCTTCATCGGTCAGGTGTGATTAACGCGTGATGGATGGAGATAATGGATCGCGTGCAAATTTCAACTCCGGTTGGCGGTGACAAATTGCCGCGACCGTTAATTGTGATGACTGTTGAGTCCTCTCCAAGTTGCGTCCAAAAAAAGACTTTTGAACTTTGTACTATGGTTTAATTTCCTGCCAGATCTTGTTAAGTTGTGCCTCTGTCTAAAGATCTTGCAATTTACTTTCCTACGGATTTCACATTCATTAAAAAATCTAATCAAACGGTGCAGAATCTGTTTCCGTCTATTTTCCGAATTTTAAGGAGTTTATTAGATTTATAAGATTTTTTAAGGCTAGATTTAATCACTAAAGTGGTGAAATTTATTGATGATCCACTTGGGGTTACTATATAACGCACCGAGCGTGGCGTGCGGAGCGATGACTTTACCTCACTTTCAGTTCGCCTTCAGTTTTCGATGTAGGCAACCCGGGCTCCTACGTGGCCGAATAGTGGTATCACTCTCAAATGTCACGAGGAAGAAAGCAAGATAATTCACCGAGCGTGGCGTGCGGTGCGCATACTTCATCTCACGGTCGGTTTGCCTTCAATTTTCAGTGTAGGCAACCCGATCTCTTACGAGGCCGAATAGTGGTATCACTCTCAGATGCCACGATTACCCGAGGAAGGTAGCAGAAAAATTACCAAACGTCTGGCCAGGACATTAGCCGTTAAGCAATGACTTCACTGAAAAAAATAATATGCTGTTTTAGCACCTAGGATGTCAAAAATGTGTCTGGTGATCTCAAGATGCTGCCTTTGCTGCCCCCGCAGTTAACTTTACATCCTATGAATGCAAATTCAACTGCGTGGGCAATCAATGCAGCATCTTAGGATCACCGGACACATTTTTGACATCCTAGGTGCTAAAACAGCATACCATTTTTTTCAGTGTTTACCTCGTATTTTTTATTCTTTGCGAGATATTTTGCTGCTTATCACTTTTAAATCGATACATTTGAAAATGCATTTCCTGTATTGCTGTATTTGTACATGAAGATATTTTTATGATAAATAATTGGAGATTATTATGCCCTACACCATCCGCTACTTTGTATATATTAGTCAATAGAATCAACATGCTCGTTGATATGAATCACACAGACTCAATTCCTAAAGGTGGAAAAGTTTTCAAAAAAGTATTAAAGAAGAAAAAAAAAACATTAAAATCGTTTCTCTCACTTACACAGTAAGTCCCATACGCTAAGGATGGAAGCTCAAATACCTCAAGTCAACGGGAACAATATTCCTGATCAATTTCATCACTTAAAACAGGATTCAAAAACGAAAAACTCCGGTGCCGAGTACATCTTGAGTGGAATAACTTGCTTTTACGAGAAATTAATTAAAAATTCAAGGTTTCCTCCAACACCAACACCAACACCAACACCAACACCTGACATCTTGTAATCGATTTCGTTAATTGTCATAATATTGATTCCACCTTAATGTGCCCTCTGGCCGAAACCATTACTCGAATAATGAAGGAGATTCGAAGATAGAGAGAGGTGAGAATGAGTGCGGGAGGGGGCTACAAAACTCGTTCATCGTTTCGTTCGGAAATGATGACTAGTCTACAGTGTTACGTTATTTTAAAGCCGCGTACGTAACCTTTGGGTTCCGTTGAAGTTAAGTGTTTTTTGCTCGGGAAGCCCATACTCCGATTCAAATCGGACCGAACGTTTAGATGTCTGGGTTTCAATGTGGGAGAATAAAATGATACAGGAAAGAAAATTGAAGATAAACCGAACAAGGATTTGAAATTAGTGTTGGTTAATTCATTCACATGGTTACATTTTCACCGATCCTTTTTAGCGTGTTTGTTCCTCGTTTCCTTTCATTGAATCATTTCTGAGAGGACATTCATGGATTGTCTCTGTTTTCAGGAGAGTAAAATTGCACGTCATTTGCTTCAACTACAAGCCATTCTTATACATACCATTGAAATAATGCAAGGGCTTGTGAGGATGTCCGGGGCTCAATGAAGGGAGCTCTGGACCCCCCCTCTCTCCTGGTCTGGGGGTCTGATATTTTCCACTAGGACACATAGGTTGATTTTTAAAACTTATTATTTGATTGTCTGGGGGCAAAATAGATACCGGAATAAAATGCACCTCGAAGTTTAGACAGTGAAATGGGCCTGTTGCATGCAAGAGATATAGCCGTGCGAATAGACTTTTTAGAGGTTAAATGACACGAAAATAACGATGGTCACATTAAAAAAGTCTGAAATGCACTCCTTACTGCGCAATTTGCGTTAGTAGGAACGCGCTTTTTCAAATTTCCCGCGTCTGGGGGCAGTTTTCTAATCACCGGAAACGAGCAAACGGCGGGCTCGGTGATTTCCGGAAGATGCCGAGTCGTTGTTGTTGTTGTTCTTTTTTCCTTCAGTTTATTTACAAACCCAACGTGATCTCTCATAGTGGTCTAAATACGCTTTACGCAGTAACTAAATTAATCAACTTTTAAATATCCAACGCAATCCTTCTACATTTCATTTCACGACATCACGATCTCCGATTTTCAGGTTATGTTGTCAGTTTTAGTTGACCGGAAATAGCCGCGAGTTGCCGTTACTTGTTTCCGTTAGAAAACTGCCCCCAGACGCGGGAAATTTGAAAAAGCGCGTTCTTAACAACACAAATTGCGCAGTAAGGAGTGTATTTCAGACTTTTTTAATGTGACCATCGTAATTTTCGTGTCATTTACCCTATGAAAAGTCTATTCGCACGGCTGTATCTCTTGCATGCAACAGGCCCATTAGGGTATGCTCTATTATTTTGGTTTAAACCATCGCAAATTGATAAGACGATAACATCTCAGAAATATCGCAACCACCGCAAACGACATATACGTAAGAGTGGCTCCCACAAGGCGCTCTTGCGCTCTGCGACATCCAAACGCCGCGTGTGCTTACTCATCGCGAATCGATGTGCGAATATCGCAAGAGTGACGTAGACACTAAATCAGTCTATTCCGATCATGATTTCAATTATAAAATATGTGTAAACTCGGCGTGTCGGGGATTAATTGAACGAATCCGGGCCGGTCGAATTAATTCGGCCACAAAATATCCGTCCCTTGGCGGAGACGGCGCGAAGGCCGCGGTATGATTTGTGGCGTTCCTTTCAGCGCGCCACTTCAGCGGGCAGCGACGAGGGAATTATGAAAAATTAATCAACTAATTCCATCGCACATTTGTTACGTCGGGGGCCAACTAATTAAATTTTACGCCGGGGCCGGGGCGGCGCGCAGCGGGGCGAAGAAAAAACAACAACTGTCATTCAAACGGGGGACGATCAGAATTCGTCGAGACAGACGAACGATACTTTCCGGGAGTCCTGGTCCCGTTATTACTAAGAGAGTGCAGAAATAAATAATGCGGATGGTCGGGTCGAGTGGCCCGGGGATAGGGGGGAT
>NW_017547195.1:703020-736019 GCF_001854935.1 Bemisia tabaci
GTATGAGGGAGCACGGGGCTGGATTTTGAGGATCGTGTGCGGTTACCGGGTTGCCATCCCACTTTCCCGCAAGGAGCTGTGTTTTATCGTCGTCAGATTTTCCCACAAGATTTTGTGAAGTGTGGATATGGGCAAATTTTTCCATCGCTCCTCTGCCCCGCGAGGGGCCGTCTATAAATTACGTTACATTACGTAACGTAACGTAACGTAACGATATTTTGACACCCCCTTGTAACGCCACGTGACGCTAGCAAAGACCCTCATCCCCACCTCTCTTGAAACATCACGTAATTTATGGATGACCCCTAAGAAGCACTTGACCGGAGTTAAGCCAAATCAACCTAACTGCATTTAACTTTGCCAAATTTTCTCTTGTGTTTAATTTTTTGATGGAGAAGTAAATTACGTAACGTCTGTATACTTTTCATGCATTCGCCCTGTTTCATGGAGTACACACTTAAAAATATCAAGTTTTAGTGTTACGTGGTGTCCTGTTTAAAAAACGGAGTCGACGGGAAAATTAAGAAACATCTGATGTATTTAAGCTGGTCTCGTGAGAAAATAATTTCATACTGCAAATTTTCTGCGAGAAAACAACGAAATATGAGCAAAATCCTCCAAATCAGTCCAGTTTTCGGTCATTCTTAAAACTTCAAATATTAAGGGGGCGAAACTTGGGTAAAATCCTGTATAAAACTCTCAAAATGCGTTTTATGCTAATTTCTTTTGATCCTTCTGATGCAGCTTTAAAAATCACCATTTGGAAGTGATTTTGATCCGTTTCGTTCAATGCCCTTAGACTCCTGTATAGGCTTCAATTGGACTTCATTTTGCAAGTAGGAACTAAAAGTTCTGACCCATCCGTAAAAAAAAAATTATGTACATACGGAAACTCACGGTACATACGCTGCTTTAAAATTGCGCCAGAAATTTTAGTTCCAAATTGCAAAATGTAGTCTAATTGATTCTTGGGTTTAGGATGCCTGGGAATAAGGATTTGAGGTTAGCTTCCGAACACTTAGGATTATAGTTTTGATTCAGTTTTTGGTAGTATATTAAAAATTGGAAAGAAAAAAAAATGTAAGCTGTTTTCGCACGGGCAGATGCTATTGCCGTTGATACGTCGTTTCGCCCAAACTAGGAAGCGGAGAAAGACACATCCGACAACAGAGGGAGTCGCGTCGCATCGCGCCGGAGTAATTAACAACCGTCGAAAGACGTCGAGCCGGGCTCGCGCCCGCGGAAATCTCCACATTTCTCGAGCTCAGGCCAACGGACAAACAACTCCCGAGAAATCGTAATTAACATTTTTTCTTAATGAGATTATTAGAGCAAGCTGCCAAAAAATATAAGAGACCCCCCCCCTTCCCCTAGAGCCCCCCGTCACTCTGCGGCCTGTCCCGACTCAACCGCACCCCCTCCTCCTCCGGGCGACATCCCGACGTCGATTCCATCTCGCTCTGCCCGTGGAATTTTCATCATTCGAAATTTTAATTCCGGCCTAAAGTAAAAGCGTAATTTTATCACGGGCCTTACGAAAAGTTCCAATGGGTCCGGTTTGACACGTGTTTGCGACATTGCCAGAATGAAATTCTATTTTAGTGGCTTTTTAGTATTTCTATTCATGGTTGTTCCTTGAACAACTCCTATCTATCCTTAGAGAGGCTCTATATAGTCTATATTGTAAATTAAGGGAGAATTAGGTTAAGGTAGGTTTAAGGTCAGGTTTTAGGGATCTTTGCGAAGGATTAAAACGGTTTGCCACCACAAAGAGTACAAAATGAGGAAATTTTAGTTGGAGGAATTAAATTGATGTAGCTTACGAAAATCCTCAGTGAGCTTTTGCACACTCCTCACCTGCAACAAAAATCGAAAAAATAAATTAAGATACTTGTGACAAAGAGAGAGACACATAAATTTAGATGATTCAAACAACTTCAAATTTACCTCATTCATAAAATTCGTATTTCTGCATTCTCTCAAGCAATGTTTTGGTGGTCCACTAGATGCGATCCGAATAATGTTGAATCTTAATAGATTTTTTGTTAAAAAGCACCTGGGTCACTCGAGTATCTATATTTTAGTTCATCTCATTCATCTAATGAATGCTTAAGCGTTTTAGTAAAGTAGATTTTATTTTCATAAACCGGTAAAAAGTAGGATTTGACAATCCTGCATGCCTAGATATCAGCAATGACTGCATCCGCGTGGCGTCGGATAATCCCGCGAGTCTCCCCATTTTTCGCACGCGCCTTAAATCCGCGATGATGCAACCTTCCCTTCACGTGCAGCCCCATCTCTTGAGTTCGGGTCTAAAATTCACTTCAACCCAGGTGCACAGGTTTTTCTGAGTCCCAGATCTTTGCAGCCAAGGATTACAAAACATATGAACCGAACAGTGAAAACCTTGCAGTAAACCACAAATAATATAAACAACTATATTGTAGTTAAAAAGAGGTTAAAACTACGTTTCACCATAAGTCATAGAAACTTGTAGTTGTTTCGACATAATATCCACCCTGGGTTCCCACAGTCCATGAGCATGACATTGTTTTAATAGTTGAACTAGATGAATATGCGTTTTTACTGGGGTGTTCCATAATTGTAGCTCCCTACTTCACCATTTCAGGAAAAAATCGATTTATTTCTGCGGCGTATTTTTTACGCGAAGTCAGTGTTTTAGAGAGCTGAAAAGTTCGACTGGGGTTTTGCAACGTTGCAAAGAGGTTGTTCCAAAAACGCCGATTTTGGCCCCCCCCCTGGATTCGCCCCAAACTTTGCTCAGATGTTGTACTAAGTGTCCCCGACGCTTGGGAAAAATTTCAGCCCCCTCGGATAATTAGGGGGGAGGGGGCAGGGGGGCAAAGTTGCAATTTTTTTAAAACTTTAAAAATCGATATCTCGCGAACGGTTTGAGTGTAAGTGTTGCGGTTTGCGCTAAAAAACGTTAAAATATATTCTCTACAAGAATATTCATGCTGTTTGCAAGGTTGCGTAATTTATCGCGGTCATAAATCGATTTTTTCGATTTTGAAGGTTCGACTTTTTTTCGTTTTTCGTCTCCCCTCTCCAGGCGATCGTTGCTACGTGAATGAAAACCGGTTGAGGTGATTCTCCATGAAATTCTGCATCTGCTACACTTTGTTTGACCTTGGGGAAACGATTCGTTCGTGAGTTATAGCGATTTTTCTGCGCGTTACCGGTTACGCGCGGGCGGCATATCGGCGGCGCTCCATCCCGCACGGGCGAGGCAGAGGTTGTTTCACCGCTAGGGCCTTATATTCATGCTGTAGGCTGTAATTATCGATATTTTCTCCTCCCCCACCCTTCCCCTCCAATAAATATTGTTTTAATACTTCGTTATACAGGGTGTCCCAGACCATCCGTAACAGGTCTTTTTCTCGGTTGGTTTAGGTAGTACGAAGTGGGGGACCGCGGGGTTATATAGGGAATTGACCCCAAGGAATCCGAATTTCACGGTCCCGAAACCCCCCATGCCCCCCCTTTGGGAGGTAGGTGCCCCCCCTTGGGGTCATGATCCCAAAAGTCGGGAGACATTGTGCCTCCCCCTTTTACGCCCCGAGGGTGGCTAGGGGGGCCTCGGGACCGTAAAAATCGGATTCCTTGGGGTCGATTACCTGGGAAATCATCTTTTTCCCGAGGGTCTACGTCAATTTGCGCCCAAAAATGATCTCTTCAAAACGGGGACATCGGCCTCCTCCATAATTTCTCTTTGGTGGAAAATTGACGTAGATTCTCCGGAAAAAGATGATTTCCCGGGTAATCGACCCCAAGGAATCCGATTTTTACGGTCCCGAGGCCCCCCTAGCCACCCTCGGGGCGTAAAAGGGGGAGGCACAATGTCTCCCGACTTTTGGGATCATGACCCCAAGGGGGGGCACCTACCTCCCAAAGGGGGGGCATGGGGGGTTTCGGGACCGTGAAATTCGGATTCCTTGGGGTCAATTCCCTATATAACCCCGCGGTCCCCCACTTCGTACTACCTAAACCAACCGAGAAAAAGACCTGTTACGGATGGTCTGGGACACCCTGTATAACGAAGTATTAAAACAATATTTATTGGAGGGGAAGGGTGGGGGAGGAGAAAATATCGATAATTACAGCCTACAGCATGAATATAAGGCCCTAGCGGTGAAACAACCTCTGCCTCGCCCGTGCGGGATGGAGCGCCGCCGATATGCCGCCCGCGCGTAACCGGTAACGCGCAGAAAAATCGCTATAACTCACGAACGAATCGTTTCCCCAAGGTCAAACAAAGTGTAGCAGATGCAGAATTTCATGGAGAATCACCTCAACCGGTTTTCATTCACGTAGCAACGATCGCCTGGAGAGGGGAGACGAAAAACGAAAAAAAGTCGAACCTTCAAAATCGAAAAAATCGATTTATGACCGCGATAAATTACGCAACCTTGCAAACAGCATGAATATTCTTGTAGAGAATATATTTTAACGTTTTTTAGCGCAAACCGCAACACTTACACTCAAACCGTTCGCGAGATATCGATTTTTAAAGTTTTAAAAAAATTGCAACTTTGCCCCCCTGCCCCCTCCCCCCTAATTATCCGAGGGGGCTGAAATTTTTCCCAAGCGTCGGGGACACTTAGTACAACATCTGAGCAAAGTTTGGGGCGAATCCAGGGGGGGGCCAAAATCGGCGTTTTTGGAACAACCTCTTTAAATACGCGCATAGTAGTTCCGTCATGGATTTATACCCTTAACCCTAACATGGAAGAGAGTTTCCCGGTACGACCGATGATACGAAAGTGCATAGCTTGCGAATTTTCGGAAAGTTCCCGGAAATTCTTGGGGATCCGTTCGGATGATCCAACACAAACCAAATAATCCGGCGGCTTTGCGACATGCTGCACAGGGTTTGGAAATATCGTGAGGTGTTACTCATCGCATGTTAGTCGAAATCTGCATCACTGAGCGCGGCAGATTTTTCAATTTCATTTCAGTGGTGTCATGAGAACCTCCGCCTGGGCCCAAAAAGCGACAAATGCAGGTGAGAAGGAACAGTACGTTATTCTTATAAATATATTTTTCACACTCGTCATGCTTACAATCTTATCTCTCGCAACGAACGTTCCTCGGCAGTTGCATTTGAAAGCTCATCCACAATGAAGCCAAGCAAGAATTTTACACGTGCCTTGCAGTGAGCCTGCATTTCATCAACTGTGTAGAAAGCACGTATCCGCGCTAGGATAGTCATCTATACTTCCACTTTCGTTTTCAAGCATTTCAAAGGTCAAGTTTGGTCTTCTAGACAGTAGGTAAACTCGACGTTTTTCTTCAAAATGTAGTGCAGTAACCCTTATACACCATCAGCCCAAAATGAGAGCATGTGTCAATAAAAACATTTTTTGGAGGACTCATTGACTCGTCAGGATGTCTTAATAAAAAATAGGAGGCGCCTCAAACAGAAACTAACAGAGAAAACTATTGCTATTCATTTCTTTTGCACAAGGAATTGGACCATTTCTTAAAGGGTTTGCTCTCTCCTTTCCAGAGCACATCTGGTTTCTCTCCTCTTAATAAACCCCCACCTCTCTCAGATTCAGCTGAAATGGGCCTCCTTTTAAAAATAGGGAATTCAGAAATCTACGCGCGTGCTTTCAACCACTTTAAACTCCGTTGGAGAAATTTTTGTTCATTCTGAAAAATCCTTCTTTGACGAACATGAGAACTTCACATTAGGAGTGATTAATCAATCGATTATGACTCGTGTGGAAAACTGGAAAGATCCAGCCCTGTCGAGGAGGGTCGGGGCTAAGGGTTAAACAATAAAGTCCCGAGGTTGATTTAAGCTACATGAGAAATCGTGTCAGTGGCTGCTGCGGGGGTCCCTTACCCTAACATCCCGATCCCTTCCCATGTCCACTGCATGCGCCGTCGAAGCCTCATCCCAAAATCTCACACTACGCTCTCTCACTTTCTCTCGTTTCATAAACTCGGTGAATGTTGCCGAATGGACCTGCTCCTCACGTCGAATATGAGTAAATGAGTCGCTGAAGATTCATCATACCATACTGACCACATAAGTGTTCCCTAATCGAAATTGCGTGCCTACATAGGTGTCTACATAAAATGAGTGAGTTACCAAACGTCTTTCAGTTGGTTTAACGACGATTAAAATTTCCAAGTGCTTGCTGAAACCTTCTTTACCAGTTTTCATGGACGCTTTATCAACAGGGCGGAACAGGGTTGTCATTGAAAACGGCAAAGACTTCCCGGTGGTTACCGCTTGTCGGGAATGTATTATTTGTATTATTATCAAATACGTTGATTTACCGGTAACAGAATGAGATTACCGAAATACAAGAGACTTAAGGAAACTAAACTTAAGGATACTTAAGGACTTATGAGACTTAAGGATATAAACTTAAGGAAGTTCTCGCATTGAAAAGGAGAGGAAGAAGAAAAAAATTGCATGATCATTAAAACAGCGCTTTTCCCCCGATAAAATATTTATTTCTAAGGGAAGTTATGAATATTCCTCTTTAAAATATTCACACATTGCACACAATTATGATATGAAAAATTCTGAAAAATGTGTAAGCAAAGAAAATTTGGCGATTTCTGAAAGTCCATAGATCGTTATTCATAAAGACAGCAGAATTGGTGAGTACTTCGGATTTTCGGTATCTTCAGCAAATTTTTCCGCGTGCGGACGATCTGGCAGTCACGGGGATCCCCGCTCGTATCCCTCCCCGATTTTTCCACCTTTGTTTTCCGGGATTAATCGTTGCCTATGTTTTCGACTGTAGCATCAATTAAACGAATGGAGCTTTCCCTTATCCGCGGTTCTTCTTAATCACCGACCATCTAACAAGTTTTGAGTCAAGATTACAATTAATAGGCTGACCATTCCGCCCTCCCCGCCCCCGCCCGCCCTCGCCGCCGCCGTTGCGTCGCGAGCAGACTTTTTCTCCCGGTTCCTTCCCGCTTTTCTTCGGGCTCATCCCTTAAACATTACATTTTCATAATAAATTTCACCCATTATCTCCGTTTCGCTCGAAATTTACGCCTGCCCGCCTTTAATCGCTGACGAGGCGCGCTTTCGAGGGTTCTCGATGAAAAGAAAAATGTAGCCCTCAAAAGCGAGAGAGACCGCTTCTCTTTTCCTGCACGCATATGATTGCACTCGGCAAAACGACTTAACTCTCAGGATTCTTGGTGGTCGCAAGAACGACTAACTGTCATGAGTAGCGGCTTTTCAGAATTGGCCCACAAAACTTTTACCCCCCTCCTCTCCTCCCCTCCAACATAAAAGCCCTATTGAATAACGAAAAATCCTTCCTGAAGGATTAGGAGTGTGTTTCGTGTGCCTTCAGGGGAGGGACTGCGAAAAATTCCACCATCTGTCCAACTGCAACTGACGTCGCATAGCAACTTCCGAACTTTATTTTGATATTTTCCTCAAATTTTTCTTTCACATTTGTTTTTTATCAACAACCAAAAACCAAACACAACAGTGCCTTCAAACTTTCAATAAAATTTCCCTGGACTGTGCAGGCTACACCTACGAAACTCAAATTAGAATTTTGAGCAATTTTTCGTTAAAAATATGAGCTGATATTTTAGCAACGTGTATTGGAATTCGATTAATTCTAGTCGAACTCGTTCAAAAGTTCAAAAGATCATAAAAGTCGCTTCTGATTACCTTCGGTGTGTAATTTAAAATTCCTTTCAAATTCATTGAGCAGACATGCAGAGAAATAACCCTATTCCCACCGAATGATATTCCACCTGTTGGTCTTGAAGAGGTGTTGCTCTCACCCTGCCCCGACACTAATTACTGACTTGGGTAAATATACTTTTAAAAAAATTAATAAATAAAAAAAATAAATAAAAAAATAAATATGTGTAGAGTGTGATTTGAACCCGTTGAGCGTGAAACGCAAAAAATCACTATTCCGTAATATTGATTCATACGCCGACATCAATGTCAGGAGCTCGGCTGAATGACGAAACGCCGCGATCAAGAATCCTAAATTTATTGCCGATTATAAATTACTGTTCGAGGTAAAATGTAAATTTACCTCATCCTTACCGGCTCGATTAACGCGTGTCAATTAGCTCAGACTTGAAAAAAGAGAACCCGCAAATCTGCGAACATTAACAGGCCCATAGTTGCCGTTCACTGTCAAGTCTCGCTTTGAAACCCCTAAAAATTGACAAACTTGACAGTTCTGCTTTCAATTGATGCAAGCCGAATTTGAGCACTGGCCTCGAGGATGCACCCGGAAGCGCATTGTTGTCAAAAAGGTATACAAATTCTATCATTTCACAGACGTAAAACCCGCAATTTCCTGCACAAGTTGTGTATTATGCCCGGTTGAAAATCTTGATTGTGTTAGAGGTTTGTCCTCGTAGATATCAGACGTGCAACTTTGATGACTTGTAAATCAGTCATCATTAATTTAGATTAGGTTTCTGTAAGGCTTCAAATGTTAAAATTAGTTATGCAAGAGAGAGAAGTATAATTTGTAAACTCCTTGCAAAAGCGTCGCTATCCTTTCTCAGCTTCAGCTCATAAGGCAAAACAGATCAATGTCGAGTGCAAAAATTTTCTTATTTTTAGGAGGAAGGACTTTTAGTGCCGAGAAACTTAAAATTGAGTCGTGAATATATATTGCCGCGTAGAGGCAAGTAATACAAATATTTTAGCGGGTAAAAGAATAAGAAGAAAAATAGGTGGGGTAATAGTCTAACCTAACCAGAGTTATGATGGTTTGAAGTTTACTGTTTAAGAATATAGTTTTGAATTAGGGCTTTTTACGTTCATAAACGTTTAATCTGTCATCGGTGCTAAACATTGTCGCTCTGCAACGTAACTTTACACGCCTTATTGGCACAAAAATTGACCAAACTTTTTCTTGAGGTGGGGGGATCTTGGGAACGGTTTACATTGACAGCCCAAATACCAATTTTTCAACCTAACGTGTCAACACATTTCTTGAATCTGCCTCCTACCACTAGAGTGAACGCATGGGTTTTTTCTTTTGCAGAAACGGAGCTATGGATCAAAATGAAATTTTTCCGGAAGAAATGAGGATTAAATTGCAAACTCGCAAATGAACCACGAGAAATAAGCTTTCGCTTTTAGAAGGATTTTCTCGTCCATTCGAGGTAAACTGAGAATAAACGATTCTCACAAACGTTTGGGCATGTGGGATTGCGCAGGCGTCGATTTTATTGATATAATCTCTGAAATACGTCTAAAATCATGTTTGCGACTTGCTATTTGCATACGCATGTAATTAAAGAACGAATATGTCTGCGAGGTGTTTCCCTGTGTTAAAATCCTCGTTCGCTTTAATTATCTGAATCGGATTTTCGTCTAAGAGTCCGATCGACAGGGGTGCCATTTTTGTTTTCCTATAATTTATTGCCACACGTTCACTTGGTATAATGCAGGGAATTTCTTGCGGTCTGCCAACCTCCTCCGCTGATAAATGACACGTTTAGCAACGGGTAAATAAGCGTTCAATAACTGTCTGCGTGTACGAGGAAAACGTAAATATATACAAAGGAATAAATTCCAATGAAAATATCTGAGGTTAATTGAAACGAACCCATTAGGTTAAGCCTTTGCTCGCCTTGGTTTCATCCAGACTTTGCGGCCTGCATGCGCTCGGAAGTGAGAAGAGAATGTTCGACTTATTTTTAGAGTTCAACGTCACGCATCAATTTAAGCAGCGCAGGGATCCAGCCGGCCCTTGTTCACTTAAAAAATGAGTCACGAAAAAGTTGAGTTGAGCTTTGAAGAAAAGTACGTTAAAATCTTCCCATCCTTAAAGATGGATGGCATGGCGAACATACGCATCTACATTGAAAGAGTTTGGGAGGTCTGGACCTAAAATTTTACACCAAAAAGGTAATTTCTCGCGAGTTTCAGAAATTATGGCTCTAAGAATCCTCCAAGAAATTTTCAACATATTCTTGGTACCAGGATCTTTGTACCGCTAATCGCTTCGTAACGTAAGCCCCCAAAAGTGCTTCGCGCCGCAGGCATAATATGCGTTATGCGCGTTACTGGTTACTTTGATGATCGTATTTTTCAGAGTGAGATTTAACGATTAGAGCCCAATGACGACAACTACAGATTTCGGCACGAGTAACCGCAACCAAAACGATGCTATTGTAAATCAACCAACCAATAGCAATTTGGCTCCACAGGTCGGCTATCGACTAGATATTGACCGTCTCTGATGGGAACCATTTAAAAGTATGAGTATCACGCAGAGTAAGAAAAAATCGAGGTCCGTCTCATTTTGGTATCGAAGCACAATTGAAAATATGGATTCGTCCAAAATCAACTCAACGCCTTGTCGCCGAGTGCCACCGAGACTTCTCGTTGTTGCCCCTGAGTAGCTCGAAATGGAAACTAATCTCTACTTAAATCATAACGCAGCACAGAAAAGGCGAGCATAAAAATTAATTGTCAATTACTTTGTCCTATTTTTTGCACATTGCTTTCTACTGTTCGAGGTTCAGCTGCAGACCCAGATTACTGACCACTGCTTTGCCGTGCAGCGACGAAGCTTGCTCACATTAGAATCGATGATTATTTCCATATCATATACCGTTGAGGCGATTATTATAATCGATCCTTTTTTGAAGGGTTGAATGGGAAATCTGTCGATGCATCGCAAAAGAAACATGCCCTCTCGTAAGTGTATGGCGTCATCCACCGCAGTAGTGGATACATAGTTTCCTTACCCTTTAGGAGAGCGTTTATAAATTACGTAAAACTCTAGGGGTAAGAAGTACGAGCCTGCGTTACGTTGCGGTGGATGGAGGGGAAGAAGGCCACAACCAGCGTTACGTAACCATCTTTGCTGGTAAAAAACGCAACATCCGAAATGTATCATCACGTCATTTGTTACACTATGATGAAAAGTACTTCAAAATCGAGCTATGTGTTAAACAGCTTCCCACAATTTTTCGGATCTTAAAGGGGAAAGCTCGTCAAGCGTTACGTAATTATTAAGGGGTGATCCAGGGTTGTGTTACAAGATGGGGAGGAAAATGCCGAGAAAGTGCGTTACTTAATTTATGAACGCTCCCTAATTTTTGAATTAGTATCGCATACATTTGCACTCGCCTATTATTTTTCTAGTCTTTACTTTAAAATTACCAAAATACCTTTCGATTATCATGAACGAACTTTGATTTAAATGTTGCGTCCAAACCTGCAGGTTGGATTATTCGACCCGAAGCGGCAACACCGGAGTCGCCTCAAAAGTCGATTGGGCCGGAAACCATAAGAGCTGGACAAGTATGGGCACGGTGTCTAATTGTCAGGTTTGGATAACTTGATAATTAAGTTAAAATATTTAAAATATCCTTCGCCTCTCCGGCAGTGAGGCTTCCTCGGTCGTGTCGTCTTGGCCACTATCCTATGAATACATTAATTAACATTTTTCTCGGGAGGGTATTAATCCAGACTTGGGTCCAGCCTGAGTCAATCCGAAACTGATGGACAAGAGCAGAGTATGATTTCGGTCCGAAGCAACGTTGCCTTTATGCACGTGCGAGGCATATAGCCACAGAGGAGAAGGAAAGAAAAATACCGTAAAATCCGGATTTCCTAAACTTTTGGCTGCTTTCATGGGCGAATGCGTAATGTAAGATTGACTGTTGTTTTCTTGCGGGCAGTCTTTGAATGGAGATGTTGCATGTGCGAGGAATTTGCGATTTGACTGATAATTCTTCGTAAAAGTTTGCGAGAAACACGATGGTCGCACTGGTTTTCTCTGAAATCAACTCCCAAGCTCAAAAAAAAGCTCTCAAGTTGACGCTAAAATGGAGGGGATATCCCACACAATCCTGAGAGTTCACCTCTACATCAAGATAAACTCTCCATGCAAAGATAGGGAGCAAATACATTAGCAGTGATGCCGTGTTTTCAGTTTTAGAGTCCCCAAATAAAGTGGCAGCCCTGTCAATGTATTTGCTCCCTATCTTTGCACGGAGAGTTCGTCTTGGGTGGACTTTTAGGATAGCGTGGGATAACCTCTCTATTTTGGCCTCAACTCGAGAGCTTTTTTTGAGCTTGGGGGTTGATTTCAGAGAAAAGCAGTGGCACCATTGTGTTTCTCGCGAACTTTTACATAAGAATCAACAGTCAAATCGCAAATTCCTCACACATGCAGCATCTCCATATCTCCAGTAAGTGAAATATATCTTGGTTATTCATTCAAACTGGCATCCATGCTGGCTCTCAGTGGCTACCAAGCAATGACCCGACTGAAGAAATCGGAGACGGCGGGATTTTAATAAATCGTCCCTCCTCTGACGTAAGGACGTATCTTCATTTCCGCATGAGCCCTGGAAAGTATTGAGTCATACGGAGCACAGGGCTCAAGGCTCACGTCAAGACTCGGATACGCCTTTTACGTCAAAGAAGCGACGAAATGACAGCCTCTTTTAATTTGAATCCTCGTGCCATAACTATGATTGCCGTTGGAATACCTTTTTTTTAATTTCTCACTTCCTTCCAGATACACTTATTCCTAATTGAAAAATAACAAAAATATATTCCTGAAATAATTTACTTATTAAAATACTATTAAGTAGGCTAAAATAGAGGATTTGAGCAAAGGAAACAAGTGGCCCTAATATTTTTGCCCAGAGGCAGCAAGCTTTAAGGGCTTGAAGAAACGGGTACTTAATTTCTCTAAGAAAAAATTCCTGGCTTCTGGTAAGATAACGTTTGTTTGTAGTAAGTAGCGCGACATACCTTCATTGATACCCACTGAACCTCAAATTTCAAAACAGTAAAATATAGCAGGATCTCTGCAACATGCAAAACTTAAATACTCGTCATTGGAGTTTCATAATTGATACGAAAAATAAGATGGCAACAATGACCCGACCGTAACTCGGCAACATTGTCTTTTCTCCATTTAAAATTATTGTAATGTATCGATTCTAGGAGGGGTCAGGTGCTCCGACAAGAATCGATTATTTAGCATAGGTTTAAATGGAGAAAATCCGGTGTTGCCAACCTGCTGGATCCGCCCTTGGACTCGAGGCGTTAAATATGAAAGTCTTGAGATTGCTCGGACTGAATCTTAAGGGGGAAAACAGACGTTCCAAGAGCACTTGTTTTTAGACAGAGGGTTTTGACCCTAAAGCAAAGCAAAATACCGAACTTTCCCCGAGTTAGGTATAAACTCGAAAAATTAGGAACTTTCAAAGTTCGCTTAGGAAGAGGATGGAATCTCAAGATATATCGAATTGTCATAGTTCATTATTTTCCGGGTGAGGTCTCCTCATCCGGGAGTTCGTTCACCTCTGCAGGAGGAAAACAAGCTAAGATTTTCATCCCCCTTTTTTTTTAATCCCAATAACAAATCCGAAGTGCGATCTTCCTTTGTCGCAGATGAGGAAGTACGAAATTGAGAGGCTGGCCCTTAATCTTGCAGCCGATTGGTCCGAGCTTATCGAGTTGTTTCACTGAGAGGCCCTCAAACTGTACGTTCATTGATAAAGGGACTCCGGGCCGCTCCTTGAATGACTTCGATCCCAGAACTGGGAAGCGAAAGCCATTCACGCAAGCAAGTTGAGCAGGGAATTTATTTTTGTTCCGTGGAAATTTTGATGCAATAAATGCGCTGGGATCGAGTAACTTTCATTAAATTGTCATGAAGTGTGTTTGAATATTTTAATGCGAGAGAAGAGAGGATTAACCAAAAAAATTGTCGAAGCAAAAGAGGTTTGGTTTAAATTTCAGCTTTTGCATATTTTGAATCACAACAATTTTTTTCTAATATTTTAAGGATTTCTAAAAAGGTTCTTCTAACTGCCTCTCGGCTTTTATACACAGAACACTTTTGTTGGAAGTGTTATGAGAGAATAACCTACTCTTTTAAAATACAAGCGTTTAAATGGAAAACGCCATAAGACATCTCCACTAAATTTTCAAGCAAAAATCAACGAGAAATTGTTCACTTTCAAACCCGCATGTCTCCAATATCCCATAAATCAGAACAAAATTACACAAAATATTGAAAATTTAATGCAACAAGCACTTTCAACAAGAAACATTAAACTTCTCTTGTGTAAATTCTTCTCTCTGGCTACGGATATTTTTCCGTTTGAATCTACGATAAACAATCGATTATTATGGTGTTCATTGCGAGCACTCTGCAAATCGATCCTTTTCCAAAGGTGTGATAGTAGATTAATCTATACATCGCAAAGCACGACACGTCACAGAGTGCATCGATGGCGATTCCATTCACGAAATGACGTTAATTTTCCGCGGAACCCAGACCGGACGAGAATGGGAAAAAAGGAAAGCAGCGGTACTTTATTTCGTAGGGAAAGTTAAGGAGTCCCCGNGAGACGAAGCCTGACCGGAGGAGGAGTACCTGCCTAATGAGAAAGTTCGAGCATGCATATGAGTGTGTGTGTGTGTTAAATATTGATCTGTATTGAAATCTGCCTCTCCAGGAGGGGAGAGAGATCGAAGAAAAAGAAGAAGAAATGTGAATAATAAACGAAGGAGGAGGCGGGCGAGGGGTGCGGGTGGGGGGTTGAAGGAGCCGGATTTGAACGGAATGAGGAAGGATAAAGGGTGTTTTCAGGGGTGATTCTGAAATGTAAAAAAAGCGCGGCAGAACCGGCAGGAGGACAGCCACATGAAATTAGTGGAAAGAGACCCCTTCCTCGTTGTTTTCTCAAAAGACGACGTTTTCCGCGCCGCGATGGGCAGAGGGCGGGGAGGGGGCGGCCCGGGAGACGACGCCATCTTAAGATTATTTATGTTTTTTTTTTCTTCTTGCTTTTCCTCTCCTCCTTTTTATTTTAACTTTAACGAGGCACCCGCTCTTTTTATCACTGGAAATTCATCATGTAACCAAAGTTCCGCTAACGGTCTCACCAACTAGTTCCACACGTCCTCGGCCGGGCTCCTTTTATCGACTCGCTTGGACCGTAATGCATGCAGAGCATCTGTCCCCTACGTCTCTTTCCTCGCCCCCGCATCGACACCCCCCTCCACCCCCACCCCTTCCTTCCTTGCAATGACCCGGGCTTTCTGACTTTCACAGCTTTACATCCGCAAAACTTGAAGCATCAAAATTATCTTTACGCTTTCTGTATGCTCCCCTTAAAAACTTCTCGTAAAAGCATCATTTCTAATCGGTATTGTAAATTTAAAGTGTCCACGAGGTATACCCATCATGGTACACCGAAAAAAATGTATGGTAAATGTTATATTATGTAAGTCTACCTGATTTTGGACTCTGGCAGACTTCTACGTAAAAGTACCTGATACAAGTTACGATCACATTTCATGTGACGTGGTAGAAATTATGGAAATGTTTGATTAACTTAAATTCAACCGCGCCCACCGATTGGATTACTAAATTTTCCTTTTGTCTCCTTTACTTACGCTTTCTTAATAGCATTTTCAAGATTCGCCATGCAGACCTTATTTACTGACTGATAGACTACAAAAAAATGCATACCTCAAACCACTTTCGTTCATCATGTTTGACAAAAGTCAGAGCGGAAATTCTCAAACAGCCTGCAGTGGCGAGGTGTGAATAATCGACTATCGATTTTTCCCATTCGAAGCTATCGTGAAAAAATCGACCATTAAAAAGTTTGTTCCGATCACCTTGATAGTCGATCCTTTTCCATAGTTTAAATGGCAGACCAATCGATTCATCGCAAATCTCACCACGCTACTGACAGGCTGTGCGGATCCACGAGGACTGTCAGTTTGACCAATACGGCCGATCTTACTCACACCACGAACCTTACAAGTTGTCAACTGACAATGAGTCCCAAGCAGAGATACGATCACTCCGAATACTCCTTCAGCTCTGCTGCTGTCTACAAATGCTCATATTTCACAATTTGCAGCGTACAGTTCGATGTCGTTTGAACGACTTTGCGGAACGGGCTGGGCCGAAAAAGGGCAAAAGCTAGGCCGAGCAGCGATCTGCATGCGAATCAAGTCCGGTCTACGCAGCTAAAATAGCGGAGCAAGTAAATGCTGGTTGTTTGTTATATTGCCTTGCAACTTAATTGAATGCTATTTGATTAAGTTGAATCTTGGAGCCTAAAAATATGTGCTGATATCAGGAGAAATCGATCGACTTATCGATGGTTAAAGGCGAAAAATGTAAATCTCCATCGCATCATTGCAAAATCTCTCATCGTGTTTTACTTCTTTCCAAAGAGAATCATCCAGAATATATTCCTAAAATTCTCTGTATTTTCGAATGAGTGGATAAAATTTACGGCGGTATACTGTCAAGGAAGACTGTTGGTTGGTTTCTTCTCTAAAATTAAAGCCACGGCGAGATCGAAGACTTGTAACATTGTTTTTGAACATACGTATTGTTCGTCTTTGGTGATTGTTACATTGATATCTCTTGGAATTTTGGGTAAAATTGAGTTAATTTCACGAAACGATAAAGATATAAAAATATAGATAAGGATAGCCAATAAAGATGGTAGAATCAAACCTCTTGCAGGCGCGGCCCACCCATTAATAAGTTCCTAGAGGCAACCTACAAACTAATACCCGAAACCAATAATCTATGAAGTAGCCCAGAAATATTATTGATTCTAAATTTTTTTTTAGTGAGCAGTAAAATCAACTGAGAATATAGTTGTAACATTCTTTTTCCTGGAGACTCTTGAACTGAACACCAGAAAAAATCAAAATTGAAGACATAGAGCTCTGAGTTTTTGAGTAAACTAAAAAAAATCATCATTTGGAGGCTTATCTTCGTATCATTTTTTGCTTAAAATCGGCGATATTTCAATTTTTAAAACTGTCACCTCCCTTTTTCATCCACGAGAGACTTTAATTCGTTTCACCCTGATTTCTTAGACTCGCAGGTCGAATGGAGCTTTGCTTTCGAGAAAATTGAGAGTTCCGAAATTCCTGACACTTGACAACGATGACGTCGGTTTAGAAGGGCAAAAACATCCGATAATTGTGAGTTTAATGAGTGGGAGACTCAGAGGGTTGGAAGGTGAAGGGTGATGAAGATGGGAGGGGGGGTGTTGGGGTGGTTATTGGAAACAGAAATTGTATAAGAGTTGAGGGTTTGGCGAGATCACTCGAGTAGACGTAAGTTGGGTTGATTAGTGCTCTGGCTTTAGCCTCGAGTCAAAATAAAAAGAATTAAGATCACGAGGAACAAACAGAGGGAAGGCTTGTTTCTCTGCTTATTAATATGGAGGGAAAAGGGATTCGGGCGATGACGTCATCATATCTTCCCGGCGAGGGATTGATAAACGATTCTGGCTCGAAAGTGGGATTTCTAATCGGCCGAAACGAGACCCAGCTTTGACACCCTTTCATCAGTGGGGAGTTAGAGGGCTGAATTCATGACTCCGCTCATATTTTGCACAAGTTATCTCTTGCGGTGGATTTCTCCCAGCAGCAAAGCCTACATGATGTAGCCAGTCCAAAAACGCACACGTTTTTGAATCGTTACCATGTCTGCCCTGACAATACAGTATGAACCCTTTCAGATAATTAAAATGGAGCAGGTTCTGTTTTCAAACTGATTAAATCTTTAAGAGCTTACAAATGATATTGGCCCATACTGATATATTTACCAAATAAATTGCTTTGGTGGCGCAGGAAAATTTTAAAGACTTTTGGGTGAGAATCATTCAGCGATTTGTAGAATATACTTTATTCATTAATTCGAGACGGTAAAAATGTATGATCATTCAATCGGAATTGGAGGCTTTAATTAAAGTACACTTGACTTCAAAATAAGTTGTCAGTCAAGATACGATAAATTCTAAAAAAATGATAAGTTTAACTGAAGGCAACTACTAAATCAATGATGCACGATGAAACTTAAACAGTTTATATGTGCGACTAATCATTTCACGATAAGTTCTACTTATTTGCATTTAAAATTGGTCAACTTTAGGGCGAAGCTTTAAAAAATTAAAGGCATGCAGAGGAATATATTACAGATTGCAAGTTGTTGGAGGCGGCATTAGTAAAATTTATTTTTAGAGATCTCATACTCCGAGAGAAAGGGAGATAGGTGTTTGCAGTTCCCCCTGAGGGTTCAAATGCGTCTTAGTGAAAACGCAAGTTTTGATGCCGTAAAAGATTACTTGTGCGTCGCAGCTTCATATTCTGGCCGGAGGACTGCAATAAGACGAAAGAAATGGGTGACTTAAAAAAGAAAGAAAAAATTTAAAATCCGTCGAAACTTGGAGTGGCAATTAAAATACGCTCTTAATTGATATACTGGTCAGAGATTAGTTCCTCGAAAAAAAGAAGAGGGTAAAAAATTCGCGAGACAGCTTTATCCTTTGACTGCTCGTTTTTTTACACCTCAAGCATCGATTTAATGACCTCTCGAAAATTTTCACATTTTTTTTTGCCTCGCTCCAATCAAAATAATTAGATATTTATGTCGTCGAGTCTCTAACGACGGGTTATGTTCCAGGAGAACTTTTCTCTCTGCACAACGCAAGACGGTTCAATCTTCGATTTTTGATGATCTCAATAATTGGGGGTGATAATTAATTAGGAGTCTCTAAAGGGCCGTCATACTGTAAATTATTGCTCGGAAAAATACTGTGAAATAAATTCATAGGATACTTAAGATGATATATTGATGATTAATTAATTCATGGATTTGTTTTATACGTATTTGCTTTTTTTCATCAAACTACGGAATTTTATTCTTTGAGAATTTTATTTTACCTCAATTCACAACATACGAAACTCATAGAATTTATCTTTTGACTACCCACCAATGCTGTGTGTAGCAGAAATTACTCAATTATATCTAATTGTATCTTCCCAATTTTTTTTTCTCTCCTTTGCTATCTAAACATCATGAAAAAATTTCTTTAAATACGACTTTATCGAAATACTCTTTTTGGGCGATAAATTCGATGCTCTACTCCAGAATTTTAAGATCGTCAGAAAAAAGAACGAAAACACGCGCGTGGATCGAAACGCCGAAATCTATTTGGATGTATTTCTATCAAACGGAACTATGTGCATTAAGACATGAGCCCTGAGACCCATAAGAATATGTGCGTAACAACATCATAATGCACATAGTTTCGTTTGATAGAAATACGTCCATTTAATCCTCTATTGATACGGATATCGGACATCGCTGTCCAGTAGTGGACACCGGCGACGAAATTCTCGAGCAACCGCGACGAGGTCGAAGGCGCCTCGTCTAATTTGCAGCCGAGGCGAAGGACACCTATCACAAGTTATAAATGCACTATTTTATTATCATTATGCCGGTATTGATTTTCCCGCGCGGGACATGCGCCTTGGCCGTGTGTACACAGACGTATTCTACATTTCTTATTCTTTCAAAAGCATCCCTTAATAACATAAACTGGAGGAGGAAGCTTCATACATACATACATATCGCAGCGGAATAAGACGCGAAACTTACACCCACCCCTCCGAGCCGAACTCACCCTCGGCTCCGCGTTCGCTCCACACACACACACACACGCACACACTCGCATATTTATTTTCCACATTTCATTTTCCTCTATTTTCTCTGTTTCTCTTGCTCGTGGGTCTTTGTTTTATTTCGCTCGGGAGAAAGGGAAAAAACGCGGCACCCCTTTCCTGCGCACTTATTCTTTGAGGCTTACATGTATTTTTACTTAAACTTAGTTGTAATATACGCATTACAGATCTCCAAAATTCTCTTTCTTGACTCCTCCCGCCTTCCATGTATCTGTTTACGCGGGTGCGTATCGGTGAGAAACGTCACGCTACGCTACGCCATTTCCTCGCTATTCCGACGTATCCTACATTTCCACGTGAGCCCTGGAAAACAGGGTATTATACGGACAATGGGGCTCAACTAAAAGTATAGGTACGTCCTTACGTCAGAGGAGTTCCGATTTAAGCCATTCGCCTCTTGGGTCTTCAGTCAGGCGAATTATTCGGGGATGGAAAGAAGACGCTCCGGCAAGAGAACGCTGTCAATTTGAGTTTGGAAGCGTGCCCCTGAAGGAATATCAGCGCCTTATTTTTGGATACTTCCCGAGATGATTGAAAATTGATGTATTAGCGACTGGAAAAACCTCCAAGTTTCGGTTTTTCAATTGCGAGTTTCCGGAGCACTGCTTTCGCGAGTTTAAAAAAAGCTCTGCGGAGAATTTTTCGGGTAGGTCTGATCGGACTGAAAAATGGGCATAAGTTGACGGGATACAACGAAAAAAGCTGTCTTAGTCGTGACGTACCAACATTTATTCTAGAACTTCATCTCTTTGAAGAAATACTAGTAACACTTTTTCACGAAAATTTCAAGGGGCAAAGAGAAATACGACAAGTCTTGTGTAATAACAATGATCAGCCATCTTTCAATTCAAAAACTTTTGAAGGGGTCTTTGCAATTTCACGGACAGGTCATATATATGTTTTTAGAGTCAGAGAGTGGACGTAAAATAAAAAGTTTTGTGTTTGGCATGTGATTATGGTTCATCAGCAAAGTGCGCCTACAGTGTATAACTCATGTTTCATTGAGTGTCACACCCAGTTCTAATTTTTGGGGGATTTCCCTGAAAGATCACACGATAATGTTTATGTGAAAATATCAATTATGCATCATGTATCAGTGGTATGAATCAATTCATTCCTGGCTGAAAATAATTTAAAAGATTCCACTTTGACGTGCAGAAATGGATGGTCCTTTACTGTATTCAAATATTGTAAATTTTAGATATTTTTATACGATATTTAGCGTAAAAATTTCCCATCGCAAAAACTGGTGATTCCAAAGTATCACTTCATTCCTATAATGGTATACCATGAAAGATTCATAATCAAGGAAAAAATAAACAATAGCTACAAGTTTGAGGTACGCAGCAGGCTCAAGTTTATTATTAAATATTTATTATTGAGGAAAAGTATACAACGTAAGAAAATCATACGTTATTCAAATTATACGAGTATAACTTTAACGTTCCATACGTGAAAAAAACATTCCGTATCTTCCATATGAATCGTTATTAAATATTGAATTCAATATGCACTGATATCTCAGTTGATATTCCACGAAGGTCGGATCTCATACATTGCTTCGTATTTTGATCAATGGAGTATTTGGGTGCTTAGACTGACAGTGACACGATGAAGGCGAAAATCCCGAGAGAAAAAAAGAGAGAGCAAAGAGAAATATTGAGAATTTAATTGAGCGGCTTGGATAAATATGTAGACAAGGCTCATTAAAGTAACACACGCTCATACAAATTTCACCGCTGATTACGTAAGGAAACGTAGGTTCAAGCGATTATATGGTTTTACTCCTGTCGACTGTTCAGGAGGTGAGGTGGCATGGGCTAGTATCACACTCGTAGATTTAGTATCAAATGAGTTGATTAGGAGGTGAAAAACTGATTTTAATTTCAGTCGTTTAAAGAATACATTTGGATGTAAATATTCTCTTTAGCAGGTGGAGAAAGAAATTTTTCTAACTTCAGTCAAGGTCTGATAAAAAACAAGTACTTGGCGAGGCAGTATTAAGGTTTTATTCTTTCGGATTAAACAAGTTATGATAATCAATACTAGACTTACGTTCCTATAGGACCGCGAAAATACGAGTAATATTTGCGTCTTCACCATCAAAAACCAACGTAAAGGTCATGACTCAAGTCACGGGTCTGATGATTTTCCACAAACTTTAATTTCAATAATTGATCACATCATCAATGTATAGTAAATTAACAGCATATACTGAGGCAATAGATGGTGCTCGTCTCGATTGACTTAACCCGATCGAAAAATAAGAAGGAACCTGTTTTTCTTCGTTGTTTCTCGATCAAAGCAATGTTGATCAGTTTAAGTTTGTGGGATTAGATCAATTCCTGTCAATATCTTATTCTTTTTATTTCACTTCAAACACTCCCTTTTCTCTCTTTTCGTCTTTTTCTTACGCTTTCCCTCACCCTCATTCTCTTTCTTCCCCTCTCCTCCTTTCGCTTTTCTCCATCTCCTTCCTCTATTCTTCTTCTTCTTTTCTTTTCTTTCCTTTTCTTATTTCCTCTTCATGTTATCCTGTTTTTACTCAACAAGAGACCATCAGACTATTTAATAGGAGATGATACCACTATTCGACCACGTTGGAGCTCGTGTTGCCTACCCTAAAAATTGAAGGCGAACTGATATGGCGATGAATAACCTCTTCCGATTTGATAGAAAGTTAAAAGTCAACGCAGGGTTCTTCAAACGACCAAAACGCACGTCTTTGATAAAGAAAAAGTTAACGTAATTTTGACAAAAGTTATAGTGTCCATACAACAAATTCTCCATCATAGGCCGTCTGAATATTATATGGGTGATGACTCGTTTCCTTAATGTTGGAATCGGTTGTCAAAAAAAGAGTAGTGCACCCTACCACAGATGGAGTACTGCCGGTTGATTATTAAAAGTGATAGACAAAATAATAGACAAAGCAGACAAAGGGAAAATGAAGCGATCCTATTGCTTGAATCGGGTGGTTTTTGCAAATTTTGGGGGAAAACGACGGAATTATTGCAGGACCTCTCGTAGATTAATTTCAGTTAATTTATTAATTTAATTACATTTTTTATCCATTATAACCACCCGCTTCTACCAATAGGGTCGATCCGTTTTCTCTTTGTCTTCTTTGTCTTCTTTGTCTATCAATCCTATGATCAGCCCGATGGAGTGGCAGAAATAAGTTACAATTCGTGGATATCTAGAACTTGCAACGCTCATAGAGGTTCAAACCCTGGACCATTTAGAAATTCGCTATGGCAAGGAACAGCGTGGTGAATCGCGTATAATCTCGCCAACAGCGAACTGACCAATATGAAAACCAGTTTGATGAGCACCTCATTTGAGCGTCGGATGAGCGGACTATGAAATTGTGAGAAACCGATGGCGATAGATGAATGACAAGATGAGGCGAGGGAACGAGGTGTGGTCAGTTTTAAATGGACGGCGTACAATGTACATTATACACGAGGCCTGGAGTGACAAATACCCAATCCAAGGATAATTAGCCCGTGACAACAGTAAATAGTGTTTCTGTTTGTCTCTTCGCATGGCTCGATATCAATTGAACGACGCCATCCAAGAAAAGCTACAGTGCTGGGAGTTGTCTACGGCGCTTACGTTGTTCTTCCAGCGAGCCGTTCAATTAACCTTTTATTTATACCCTGGTTTTTTGCATCGCGCTATGTTTCTCTGCATCTCACTCTCTCTCTGTCGGTCTGTGCGTTGCTCCGTCTCTCTCTTTTCATTATATTCGTCCTTCTTCCATTCACTGATTGTGAGTGGTACACTCGTTGTTATCCTTATTTCATCAGAGCATTGATTTAAGCAATTTCCGTTGATATTTTTACGATCAGGTTAAAAACGTTGTAGAATTGTATCTATTTTTGGATAAGCTAATAAGCTTAAAGCATACGGATCAGCGATATATATTTCCAATCGACTAATTAATTGCAACTTTAATTCAAATGCAAATTGACCAATGGCAACCCCCCCCCCCCCCCCCNGTAAAGGAGAATGTAGGAAAATGTTCCATTTCCGTCACAAAGTCATAATTGAATTAAATTTTTAGTCATACTACTAGCTTGGACAGGTGAAAATATACCATGAATAATCGATCCCATGGATAAACTCAGGAGTCGCTCAACCAAAAATGCAACGTTTCAAGATTTCTGCAAAGACTTTAAATTTTAAAAGAAAATAAACTATCAATAGAACTTGAAATGTCGTATATTTGTTTACGTTTCCACAGTGGTTTTGCATTAATTCCAACCCATTGCGTTAATATCTAATCCTTTCAAAAGTTACAGAATGCGTGCGAATTTTAAAATGGGCACAGATCATTCATCCACCAGTTTGTCTTGTCCTCTGTTTTTTTTTATCCTCAGAGATTCGATTCAATTAAGGGGGGAGGATGACTCCATATTCCTCTCCGATCCTCTGGCGAGCGACCTGTTGCAATACGCAGTACAGATGGGCAATAATTATAAATCTCTCGATGAAGAAACGGTGGAGCAAGAACCTACACTGTACGCCGGTAATTACTGCCACATTAATGGAGGCCTCTGATAAGACGAGCTCGTAATGAATGCTCACGATTGGTCGGTTATATGCATGAAATGAGCGACCGAGTTAGCGGGAGGCCCGCGGGAGGCATACTTTCCACTCCCCTCTCCCCCTTGAGAGGGGGTTATGACTGAGCCGAAACGCCCGGCGGTTATTGGTGCTTGATGACACATGTGCAAAATGTTTCCTAGCCGAAAGAGCATTTCTATCCTCGCATTGTTCGATCATTGACCGGTGGATCAGTCTGGGCTCGGCAGCATGCACAAATGGGCGTATTTCTGCCAAACGGAACTATGTGCGCGGAGATATGAGCCCTGAGACCCATAAGAATATGTGCATAACAGGGTTCACGTCATAATGCACATAGTTCCGTTTGATAGAAATACGTCCAAATAGACCTATTAATCAAAAGGAACTATATTCAATCAATGGCATGCGCTTTGAGATCCATAAGAGTACATGCATACCAGGGCTCACGTCACTCTTTATATAGTTCCTTTTGATTTAAATGCGTTCAAATCGCGCTCCGTGGACCGCGATTCGATGCCTCGCGGCACGGTGGGCCCGTTTACTGCCGTTATGAGGAAAAACATCGTTTGAACATTTAGACGTTGCCAGATCTCTCCCAATAAAATATTTACTTTTGAGGATAATTCTGAATACCCCCCCCCTCCTCCAATCAGTTTTTCTTCTTCTCTTGTTTTTCATCCTCAGACTAGTCGCTTTCAAACTGAAAGATTCANGGGGGGGGGGGGGGGGGGGGCTCCATATTTCTCTACGTTCCTCTTACAAGCGACCTGGTGCAATACGTCTGTTTCACAGGCCTCGCTTAGAGGCCACTTATGAGTTTGAAAGTTCCTTGGATGAAATAATTTATAGAAGAAAAATAAAAAAACTATTGACACCATCTTGCTTTTTACGAAAAGTACAAGAAAGTAGATGGTAAAATCAAAATATCCGCGTCTAAAATTTTACCCTCCTTTAGCGTCACGGAAAATTTTCACGATGAGATTCTTCATGGGGATTTTTCGATGCAAAGAGAATTCTAACAAATAATTATTTAGTTCTATCACAATCTCACATCGGGTTAGGTCTGAAAGCGTGAATTTACGCCCTCTGTGTGCCTGAGTTTTATTTCAAAAATGATGACCGATTCATTATATTATAACATCATTATTTTACAACATCCCACCGATAAACCTCCTGCCATTAGTGCCATTCGATAAATCGATACATACATCATTAAACAATGTATCTTTTGAGGGGGAAATCTCGCCATTCGATACACTAATGCAGTTTATTGTATATGTAGTATCAAAAAGGCCATCAGATTATGGCCTCTGTCGCCACCGGCAAGATATTTGCTAATTGTTCCGAGTTGCTGTGGCTGGATGAGGGCGTGGGTCTGATCAAAGACTCCACATACCGAGGTCTGGTAGATCTTATCTAACGTATAGACTCGAGGGAGAGGGAAGAAACTATGAGCTTTGTCTAATTAATAATAATCCAGCTGTTACGAGAAATACAGGGCTGTCCCACAGCTATTTTAGTGTAATATGTAGGTACTAGTACAGTGATCAGGGTTTGTGCGATTCTACAGAAATTACCAAGTTTATTTTAATTTCTTGATTTATTCACAAATTGGTTTGATAATCGAGATTTCATCCCACCACAAAAAAAAAAAAAAAAAAAAAAAAAAAAAAAAAACCTTTTAAAAAGATGTAGAGGAGAGGAGGAGTAAAACTTAACAAGAAAGGGAAAAAAAGGGCAAATATAAAAACTTTAAACCGCAGTAAGTATAGAGCAAAAAGAAAGTAAAAAATAAATAACATGAAATATATGTCATTATATACGCATTTTTTGGCAGATGATACTGAACCACCAGGGTGTTTACATCAAAGGATTTCAATTTTCTAACTGGTCATGGCAGAATGGATTTTCATTCCAGTGGGGTGTGGAGGGGGGATAAACTTCAGGTTCAAGTGAGAAAACCCGGCAAAATTATTCCCCCATTAGACTAGTGATATAAATAAAACAAAACAAGTGCATAATGGTAGTAATGGCACAATCATCATTGAGAAAAAAGAAAAAATATCAGAAATCGTACTCACGGTGAAACCAAAAGTATTCTTCGCCGAAAAACACGGAAATGACCGCGTAAGACTTCATGAACAGGAAAATGCTCGGTGCACCTATTTTCATCTGCCTTTTTCTTCCTCTCTCTGTATGCTTCCTCTAGTCTCGTAAACTACTTCACTTTTTATACATACATAATTTTGGCGGATACTCTTACACCACAGTATCACTCACATCCTCACGATCCCAAGCACTCAACAGCCCTCTCACACGTGTCAGAAACGCACATGCACACACGCAAACACACAGAAAACCTCAGTTTTCAAACCAACTTTCATGCAACGCCAAAAAAATTCATCGAGTCTCTCAAGAAAGTTTCAGAAATTGGGTTCGATTCGACAGGACACAACCGAGATAACGCCACCAAAGAAAATTCGGTCCACCAGAGTCACTGGTCACAAAAGTTTTTGAAAGAAAATTCAAAACTTCGCACTGATCACACGTGGTCGCACTCTTCGTCGCACGTCACTTGAAGGGATGTTCATCAGGAGCCAGGGCCGGAAGCACTGTGACGGAATGCGGAAGTCCCTCTCGTCCACCTGTGAAGAGCCTTCGGATTGTCTTAGCTCGACCCCTAATGACGAAAGAAACCGCGGGGCCAATCAGAGAGCGGGGAGCGGACCAATAAGAAGCTCGCATCTTAGGTGTAAGAAAATGATCTTGCGAGACGAAGGGGTATTTGCATGTCCACTACTCGGCCACGCAGAGCAAAAACGCAGATCTGCGAGGGGTTGCCGTTGGAGATGCGTGGTTCCTGCGCAGCGGATCCTTTTGTCCGCCGCAGAGGACCGTTCGTAATTACCGGCACAAAGGGATCGAGGGTGAAAAAACGGTTGAAACAAATGTGGGGCGCGAAGTTGCGTACCTGCCGCGTCGCTCGGATTGACCGAAACCAGTTTTGGCCCTTTCGAACGGAAAGAAGCTGGCCCTTGAGCTAGATTCATTAAAGTCGCGAGAGCCTTTTGTTTCTCGACTGGTTGAAAGTATCCGCTGACTCTGACCGCGGCCACGGAGTGGACCGTGAGAAAGATCTTTCGGACTGTCCTTTTCCCTTTTTGTTTTACGGGTGTCTCTCATTAATCTGAATGAGTTATCATGCAACGGACCGGGCTTGATGCAACATCCGGAAATGCATCTTCGGTCGTCGCGCGTATCAAGGATAGGAGAATGGGATCGAGGTGGTTCAATGAAAGCCTTAATTGATGAGGACTTGCAAGTATAGCTACACTACTTGAACTTGCAGGAAGACTTTGAATTGAGGTGACCATCATCATATTGCCGTTTTTTGATGATTGCAGTTTGACTCTTGTATGTAGCCCTCTTTTCGAAAGAGATTCAATGAGAAATACATTGTATTAAAGTATGTGAATAATAAAAACCTAACATTTTTAAAGAGGAGGGAAAATTCTATTTTGCTTCTGTTTAAGATATTTGAGTTTTGTACTCCGTCGTTAAGTTCAGCCTTTCAAAAATTCCAAGATAACTTGAGACCGAGCTCAATGCAAAGTATGAGAACAATCGCACAACCTCATTTTAGAAAAGAAGGCTTTCAACCTAAAAATAACTCTGACACGTACGTTAGAATGTACGTGCAATGGGGCAAAACTTTTGATTATTGTTAAAAAACAATTTTTATCGAAATACTCCCCCTTAAATTGCGGTGATAACTTTATTGAATATAACTATAAACTTCAATCGATCTGCAGTTTAAGTGAAGCCGAAATAATGATGTTGCGTGATTTGCCACTGTAAGAGCCATGATTTGATAGAATTTCACCGAAAATTCCCAAAACTGACCTACCAAATTTTGAAAGAAAATTCTGCTCGAAAATATCTCGAAGTTTGTGAGGCTTGATTAGTTTTAAATAACCCAACCACCATACAACCACGGTTGACCAATAAGCATCCTGAGTAGCCGGAGCTCCATGGAGCTTACGTTGCCATTTTTCCAGACCCTTTTCTGATTCGCATTAAAACTGAGCTTAAATAGGGATCTTTAACCAGGATATGACATCATTGCTTTGAAGTGACACCTCTAGGCGACTGAGCCGCAGCCATGGCTGATACCAAAAACTCACAAGTACATTTCCCGATGATCCCCAGGGCTCATAAGAGCGCCTGTACGTTAGGTCTAAAAAACCCGACTAGTACTGTTTCATCGCGGATTGAGCGATGTGGCCATCATGATTGTAGCTAATGACCTTGAAGCCTGCCTCTATTCTGGGGCTAATTACCGTTGCGCTACCTGTATTGAGCCAATTCAATTGAATCGATTTTCCTCTCCACAATACATCCATAATCGACTCGTTACTATCGACTAACTGACTTGGGAGCAATTATACTGCCCTCTTGTCTCAAATCAAAGCTAACGACCTTGCCCTGTCCGCGCCATCGCGGCTGTCCCGCGACCGTTCTCCTGCGCATGCGCGCGGCTCATTGTTGTCACTGACACTCGAAAGCTTATCTTTGGTCTGGATGTGGATGAGTGTGAAAGGAACTGTCCGCTCGTTGTTTACGTGTTGCAGGACAAAAGTCCCCTGGATTACGTGACCCCGCTACGGAGGAACGGCGGAACTTTGATCAAGACCTCAGGGGCCGTCCCTTAATTACGTAACGTACTTTTTCGGCAGTTTTGACCCCCTCTCCCCTCCGCCCTTGTAACGCCGCTGTAACGTACATCCTTAGCGCATAACACGTAAAAACAAAATGACGTAACGCTATCCGCGACCCCCCTCCTCCCCAAAGCGTTACGTTATTTAGGGACGGCCCCTCGTGGAGAACCGTGGTTTTACTCTAACCACGATAGCATGCTTTGAGAGGAGTACTGCCGTGTAAAGGAAGAACACTCGAGGTGTATGAACACTCGGAAGTTGTCGAATTTCCCATGATAAAACATGTATTTTTGACAACATTCATGCATTTTTTTCTCGAAATTTTCGGATAATTTTTACATAAGAATCAATGGTCAAATCGCAAATCCCTCACACATGCAACATCTCCATTGCGGCTCCCACGGCCGGAGTTTTTTTTTCAGTGCGATTCGGCAACATAGGCACAAACGCGCCGACTCGATGCGCGGTGGAGGCGCGCGGGATGCCCGATTCCGAGGCACCCCTATGTCCATGCTCGATGATCGGGACCCGGTGCCGCCGGAGCTCGGGATAACTAGACAGCGCGGCGCTGGGTGTAAACCGGTGCCCGCGGGCCCCCGCAGGAAGGGGGTAGGGCAGGGCAAGGAGCTCCGCCGCCGTGAGAGGTTGTCTGCTCTGCACATGCCACATTGCCGCCTCCCGCCACTCGCGAGAGTAGTCCCAGGACCCGACGCCAGGGGGCGCATCCGCCTTTGAGATGCTCTCCTCGTAATGGTCCTTCCGATGTGTTCGAGTACCTGCATAGGGAGAGAAATGCCCTGTTGGAGCCTCGCTCTGATTGGTTCATCAGTCAGAGGCTCTCGACGAAGCTCCTAAAAGCCCAAATACACCTACTAGTTACAAGCTCCTGTTGACAGTGAAACACCAATAGACAAGGAGGATTTCGATAGCTCAACGTCGAGCGATCGAGATCCTCCTGGCCTATTGGTGTTTCATTTTTAACAAGCGCTTGTGACTGGCAGGTGTATCTAGGCCTTAAGAGCCAACGCTAACGGGGAGAACTAGTCAAGACAAAGATTCGATTTCAGCTTTCTGCTGAATTTTCACCCTGTTTTGGTCCATTTCCTAGCTGTACCGATTGTGTGTGTTTTCGACGCAAGCCCAGACAAAGAGCCGAGCCAATGGTGAGAGCTTCTACTTTCAGACCTCCAATATTCTATTGTTGACCTATCTACTGGGTGGATGTTGAACAACGCGTCGGGTACTTTGTTCCACAAACAAGTCCAAGTTGGGTAACTCGTTCAGCTATTTACGTCACCAGGAGCTCATCATTCAGGGTGTCTGTTGCTGCCCCATAATTATCATTAAAAAAATGTAGAATACCCGAGAGTAAAAGTTTCCACCTGCCGGCAAAAGTTTGTGGAGGGTCTCCCTTTGTCTCTGGACGCAAGTATAGGTGGCAAGTTTAGTTCATTCCTATAACTTCAAACGGTCTATTAGCCACCTGCGTCGACCAATTAAAACTTAAGCTCCTCGCAGCTTCTGTGCTACGGAGATCTCTCTTCCCACCGTCATTGATGCTCGAAACCAATACAATGAGGCCTCTTTACGGGTAAATAGCGCCCGAGGCGCGAGGCCCCCGTCGAAAACGTGCGTTGGAGACGCTTTATGACTCGCGCGAGAGACAAAGACTTAAACGACACGATAACAACGCAAGCTGCTCATCACCGGTCGTCGTTCCCTTCCAATCGAAGCTAGCTTTGTTTCAGAAGAATGCCTCCTCCGAAAGATGTCTTTGTAAACGCGGTTGCTTCACGGTCTTCGGAGGTTGAGAAGTGAAGGCTCGGATTAACTCGTCGACTTTTCATCGGAGTCCCGACTGAAAAGAAACCGAAGACGGGGCTTCAGGCTGTAAGTGTGGTGAGAGGTGAGCAGCATCCAACCGCACGCACTTAGATCTGTAAGTTGATTGATTTTTCCCTCTTTTCAATCGATTACACCGAGCTCCTTTCATTATTCTAACGCTAGTTGGAGCTGAGTTGGTCTTCGAGTATGAATTGATCGACGTAATCGGTCCTAAATCGTTGCGTTTCATGTTCTGGCCCTTTTTCGGACTAGAATCGCCAGTTTTTGGCATTCGGATTCCGTATAAAAAGAGGCACTTGAAGTGTATAATGAACACTTGATGACGCCTAGGTTGTGAGTTCTGGACTTTAATGAATGCGATTCCGCTCCTGGTTTCATCTTTATTAATTTAATTACTGTCCCTGTGCGATCGCCTTGATCTGAACCACTGACTCTGATCGAAATTGTTCGATATTGGTCATAAAAGTTTTTACGCATGACGTGACCGCACCCCCTTCCTCCTCCGCCCTAGTGGCTTTGTTTGGACAACACGTTCGTCACCGTGCTAAGTTAAAAAAGCAATGACAGTTTTATTTTATTCCTCTTTCCTCAGCCCACTGACCGATTTGCGGCTCAACCCTCCGAAGCTCTTCGCGCCTTAGACATTACGCGTTTTGCGTTACTCTCATAAATCCTATGCACATAGTTCCTTTTAGCATAAATACGTCCATATTAGCAAGGATGATACAAAAAGTAGCTCAAATTTTAGGTTGATGCTTTTCGTGCATTTTTTTGTTGTGAAAAACTGAAATTGTTTGTAAATCAACCAAAAATCCCTCCTCGTGGGACTACGAAATAGTTATACGCCAAAAATTTTAAAAAACGCTTTGTTATTGCCACCAGGAATATTTTCCAACGAGCTCACTAAAAATTGCACCTTGTCTTCAATGCAACCGAAGAACCTAGCGATCGATGAACGTCGACAAGGAAGCTTTCAACAGGACGGCGCAAGAATAGAGAGATAAACTAAAATTGTCGCCGCTTTTTGTACTTGGCGCGGTGATGAACCTGTTTTTCAGACAAAGCTATTAGGGCGGGGGGGGGGCATGTTGCGCGTAAAAACTTTTATAACCGATATCGAACGATTTCAACCGGAGTCGGAGGATCCGATGGAGGCGATCGCACAGAGACGGTAATTAAATTAATGACGATGACAAGAGACTTGTCTTCTGGCGCCAAATGGTGGTTAAGAGCCATATTCGCCCATTAAATGGGTAGCGAATATGAGAATTTACAGTGCAATTTGAAAACCGCGGGCTTGCGCCGTCGGTAAGTAACTGGTTCTGTTCGCGAGGCAAGCGGCGCTCCGGGCTATGCCGCTGCGAACATGGACCGCAGGCTTTTAAGGTTAGATTGTCACAGTCGAGGAGTGAATCACGGATAGAGGAAGCATCCCAGCTTTAATAGCTTCCATAATGGCAAAGTTATTGGCCGGGATTAACATCAGTTTTTGCCTGATGATAGATGAGTACCGTATTACGCGATTTGCTTGACAAACAAATCGGAATTTGAAAAAGTTATAAGGGACGTTGTTCATGAAGACATTTAACAGCATCGACCAAAGATGAACTCGTTGGCAATGAAGATTGTTCTGAAAAAGATTGACCCAAGTACATTGAGAACACATGCTCTGGAAAAATTGCAGGAGGCCCGTATTGAATGTTTTGCTTCGAAATTGCCCAGCTCGTAGCAGACTGAAGATGAAACTCGAGAATTTTAAATCGCTTCATATTTGCTTTTTTTCACAGACAAAGTAGCTAAACTATTGAAGATCCGGTTGTCTCTTTCTTGAAGCTGATGATCACGCCTCGAGGGGTTTTTTTTTTGCCCTGCGAAAATTTCCAGCTTTACTCAAGCTATTTCTTTTCTAGATAAAATTTTAAGTTAATTGATCGTGTGAGGATAGCTTAACAACTGACTCTGGCACATAGAGTAAATTTTTCCTTGAAAATTGGAATCTTGTTTTGCTCAAAAACATTACATCTACCAAACTGTGCGCAAGATTGCTAAAAACTTCAGCCTGGCCACCATCTATTGCAATTTATGTGTTTGGATTCTAAAATGAGTTCATTCGTTCAAAGGTTCGAATTTTTTCTTTCAGCATCTTTATTTTATTTTAAATACGATTTGGAACCTGCCTAGACAGAGAGCAGACCCGAGGGCCCTTTATTGACATTCTGACGGGAAGACTTATTTTTTAAATACTATTTCACGGAAAAGGGCATTTGGAATGTAGATAGGTCCAATTGAGCCCCCCCCCCCCC
>NW_017547195.1:736036-765239 GCF_001854935.1 Bemisia tabaci
TTTTTTTTTTTTTTTTTTTTTTTTTTTTTTTTTTTTTTTTTTTTTTTTTTTTTTTTGGTCAAGAAAAGTTATTTATTTATTTTAAACAAAATTGATAACAGTAAGTAAAGTAACTTTAGTAAGTAAAGTAACAGTAAGGTAATTAATTAGGAGATGACTTCCCGAGACACGCCGGAATTACCAGAAGATATATCTTCGGCTATAGATGAGAGTTAAGTACGCAATATCGTGCAACACTTTCCACATCATAGAGGAAGATTAATATTCCAAGCATATTCGCTTTGCCCTAAACGAACGAATTTGATTCTCGTCACCTCAGAGGAGGAAAATAAGAAGATCTTTAATCATGGCGAGGTAAAGCCCCACACCTGATTATTCTTATCCGTCCGTATTAAAATTCGATCATGACTCACTAAAATAATGACCACTAAGCTAATATTATAGAGAGGATAACCTCCCGTCTGCTCTCGACGATGTCAAAGCTCTCGCCCACCCAACCTGAGATGAGAGCCCGAGGTCATCTCGGTGCATTTGTATCATACCAGGTGCGAGGCATAAATCCTAAATCGATTTTTCCCATTAGAAACTATTGTGAAGAATCGATCACCGATAATCGATCCTTTTCCATATGTTTAGATGGGAGATCAAAGAATTCATCGCAAGGCACGACGGCGTGCTTTGAGATATATCGATTGATCTGCCATTTAACCCTATGGAAAGGGATCGATAAATAGGTGCTCGCAGCAGACGCCTTAATAATCGATTCTTTACCATAGCTACAAATGAGGAAATATCGATAATCGATCGTTCACGCCACACCACTGCACCGAATCAGACGCCTAATCCGCGCTAAATACAAAATTATGCACAAACACCGGCGAGTCACAATCAGCACTTTATTTCGAATATTTCTCAATTTTTTAGAATAAATTTGGTTTAAAATTACGGCATCTTTACTTAAATGTAGCTCCTGTTTTTGAAGTTGTTGAGAGAGAAGCAAATCGACGGTGAAACTACCAAACCACGTATCTCGTTTGCGGTGTTTAAAAATCTACGCTCACATTTTCTTTTTTTGAAGTAGACCAAATCAATATCATTCCTTGAAATTTTCACGGAATTTTCTCCGCACAAAGAGGAAAAATCACAGAAATTTTCAAGACTGGACGTTAAGTAGTTTTTCATTTAAAAAATAAAGTATGACAGGAAGTCTGCGACGTCGCAAACCGAGATACGTGGTTTGGTAGTTTCACCGTCGAAATAATATTAATTTGATCGCAATCGAGCGGAGCTTTTGGCTGTCGCAGTTTTTTTCCCAGCCGGGGAAATACATCAACAGATGCATTTTCCTTGAACTCTTCATGAACTCAAACTACGAGAGAAGAATAACATGAGGAAATATTGAACCAAAACATGCTAGCTGCGACGTTAAAATGCTGAAATATATTCAAAAGAATTCAAAGTCAGCGGCACTTTGGACGTTAATTTTCCCCTGCCGTGAAGCAATTTTGGCGAGGGTATTACTCTCAGCGACGCTGATTTCAAAGTCACTGCGCAAAAAAACAAAATCAGCATGATATACACTGAAAAATAGTTTCATCGGAAGAGATTTTCCCTCATGATTCAAAAGCGATTTCGGTGCCATTTTTTTGCACATTAACTACTCATGAAGCATTCTCAAGAAGTTTTTTAGACTTGTTAAGTAGGATAACCTCATTCATACATTGCTCCCTGAAATAAATAACTTACATTTTATGATTTTGATGATAGAATATAACTCACCATCTGGAACAATAAAGAAAAAGACTCACCTTCTGAAACAAAAAAAAAAAGAATTCATGCATTAGACAACTTTATAATGTAAAGATTTAGAAACTTCAAGTAGGAGTCGAGATCAAGCACAATAATTTGTTTGATTCAGCGTGGGGAATATTGATATTTTCTTTCTCTGAAAATAAGACATTTTTCAATCATAAAAAGCCTCTTCCTTTGATTTATTCTTCTTCTTCCTTTTCTTTTTCTAACTGAAATTAAAGAATGTTCGCCCCTCCCTCTTTCCCGACAAACTTTTCGATGATGTCAAATGAAAACGATGGAAATATCTAGTAGTAATTGGATTAAAGTTTGCAATAAGGAACCACTATCGCTGCGGCTCTTCTATGAAAGCACCTTTCTGCATACGAACACCGATGACCTATATGTTATTTCTAAAGTGAGCCAGAAATAGTGGTTCCTTATTGCAAAATGTAGTCAAATTAGAGACTTGTCGATGATCTGGTCACAGCAGTCTGATAAAGGCATCCTTTTTCTGACAATATGGTGTCTCCCAAAGTCCATACGTTGATGTGGGAAGCAAAATAGTCACTTTGAATAGTTTATTTTCCGCCAAGGATCTCAGCAGGTTATGGGAACCAGGCTTTTCGTCACGTCCCGGGCGATCGACAAAAGCACAAAAGCGCGACAATGGCAAATGTGCAAAGATTTAATTAACCAAGCGATAGCCATCAATAAAGCAGCGCGACCGGCAGCGAAGTCACCGAGTGTTTAAATAAATTAGCTCTTCAAAAAAGGGGGAAAAAGAAGAAAAAAAGAAAAATAGGAAATAATCATGCCGTCTCGTTAGCACGCCGGAAGGGCGTTAGTTGGGACACCCGGAAGCAAGGACAGTTTTGTTAGAGGCTTCACCGACTCTTACTCGATACTCCTCTCAACGGTTGTCTGACGATGCCGAAAAACATCCTTCAACTGGGGGCGACGTTTTATTTTCATGGACGGTCAGGCAACATTGCCTCCCTAGTTTATGCACCCACACCACAGCACTGCCTACTGTTTTATTCTCGGCAGTATCATCATCATTATCATCATTTGTTCAATGCTCGGACTAATCTGTTTCCATTTGGAATCAGACTCCCACACGGATTGTTGAGTGTTGGGTATACCTACTGACAAAGCGGATCTTCGTTGCGAACTTAGAAAAACTCTCGTCTCGGCGACCTGTATTTTTAACATCGAAGAAGATGTCAGTTGTGCTGGTCATAGAATCAGATTTTCTGATAAAAGCTCGCAGATCAGCACAAAAATAATATCTATATACGGAAATCTAGTTTCGATGATCAATCATAATCAATTTTAGAAACTCCACATAGCCCGTGCTGAGTAAAAACGTCATTGTGTTGCTTTTTCCCGATAAAATGTTTATTTTTTTCTCAAAAAGTTAGGATACTTTAGATTGAACAGCTGATAAAATTCTGAAAAAAATTAAGAGAATAATATTCATAAATTCTCATAAAAATCGTAGTTCATCTGACAAAAATCGAGCATCGCTGAAGGGCTCATCTGTAGGCGTTCCTCCTTGACAAGATAGTTTTTATTATCACGAATGAGAGACAAAGTAATGTATGGGCACAAACACTCGATCTACCCAGATAACTTTTAAACTGATGAAGTGAAGACTACCATACTCAATTTATTCATCGTACTTAATTTCATACTCATAAATGAACATTTCCTCTGTTTTTCGATCTTCATAATTTTGTTTTATTTCTGTTAATTTTTTTCTACCACGATTTTTTTCAGGATGTGAGTGTTTGGTTAGAAGGTAAGAGGGATGTACCTCATTGGACGGGACAAAAGAAGTTACTCGTTCGACGATATTTTCACGTCCCCCCCCCCTTCTCATCGACAATCGACCAACGGGATTCTCCGCTCCCTGTGAAAGCACGACGTAGGAAGGGGCAAATAAATAATGTAATCTCCCATTGGATGAGTTATACGGATAGATATTGTTGAAGAGATTTCCATAAAAGAAAAGGAAAGGCGAACTTTTTAATAATAATACTCTGACGCCATTTTTCTAAATCTTATTCTTTCCTAGATTTCTCTTTTTGTTCCTCTCGAGTTTCCCCGGCTTTTCCTGCTCTCCGCCCCGTTTTATTCATTCGCGTTTTTAATACGTTTCCCTGTACTTCCAAGCTCCCCCCCCTCCCGCTCACCAGGACAGCCTCCGCTTTTCATGCGAGCGCTGAAAAGCAAAGAAAGTGTGAGCGAAAAATCTCAACTTCCCTTATTTTGCATTCGAGCTCGTCGAACGAAGGTATACGCTCGACTAAGTGAATATGTAATTCACTCATACACAGCGTTGCCTAGTCACCGAGAAAAGGGATTTCCAGCCGCAAACTGCCTTGCCGCGTTATGTGAGTTATGGCAAGAAAGCACATACGTAATATATGCGGACGACTCCAGCGGCAATGTCCTACTCTTCGCCCTCTCTCTCTTTCTTGTGCATCTACCCTGTGCCTGCAGAGGGTGCTCTTTGTCTAAACTTTTCCACGTCCATCTCTGCCCCTGTTCTTTTTCTCTGTTGTCTTCCTCGTCGCAGGAGTAAACGAATTTGCCCCTGTGTAAGCGCTACGCTTAATTCTCGTCCCAGAAACCTGGAGGATTTTGCAATCCTGTCTCTCGAAATGATCCACCTACCATCTTCACATTATTATTTGTTTTCACTTACGGATCACTTTTATTCTCCTTGCGCTGTCGTACATCCACGATTCTTTCGCTTCTCCTAATTTCCTTGCTTCGCGACTTTTCTCATGAAAGAGTCCCCAAGTTTCCGCGTGGTGCGCTTTCTCAGTCTACCGGATTCTGTATCACAGTTGAAGTTAAAGTGGCATTTTACCACCTACGTCTGATTCAAAAAAATTCGCACGCGGTCTTATCCTTCGCTGACTGAGAATACAACTATACGTGCATTGCGGTGTTGGGCTTGCCTATTCTAAAAATTGAAGGAACTTTATTGAAATAAAGTTCCCTCTGTCTTGTAGCACACGAATGGACGGATGGTACATTATGATGGGGCTTTTTATCCTCTCTAAACTGACAGTATTTGTTAAAACTCGTCTAATGTTTAAAATTTTTGAATTAAGTCTGCTGCGATCAGGTTTACCATTTTTCCTCTAAGAGCGCAAACCGCTCTTTCACCACTTCACGTTTCCAGTCTTACCTCCCATTCTCTTTAAATTTAAAAGTTCTTTTCGATAATTTAAACGTTAATTTAACTGTTTGTTCTTTTCATCAATAAAAGCTCATCGATTTCCTTCTAACCTATGATTTTTCCGTGAAATGTATTGAATTTGTGTCTTCCTAAGTTGCTCGTGAATTTTATGAATTGGAGATAGGAAAACAGAGAGAAAACGATTTGGGTGCGACAAGTTTCTTTCGTGAGCATATGATTGCAAACAATTTAAGTTCTCTGAAACCCACTCAGGAATTCTGCTATTTCATCATGTGGTGGTAATCTGGCTCCTCTAGGAGTAATAACACGGTTTTTTCATGGTCAACTGTCATCACTTACGTTTAAGTCACCAGACCTGGTTGTGATACGCCACCTGCATAATCAAATCCTCCCAGAGCATCATGATTTATTGAAAAGGTACAAATGAGGGCCGTTAAAGAAAATAATTTGGTTTCGTTTGCATACGCCCGAGCATCTCAATCCACAGGACCAGTCCCAAACGTGGTGAAGAGGCCGTAGAGGACGGAGAATGGATCAACCCTCGGGAATTTGTTCTGTGTATCTTATCAGATAAGGGATGTTTATTGTGCACAGTTTCAAGCGTAGACGAGCACAGGAAATTATGATAAGTAAGTTGTAATCAGGAAAGGTTCCTAGCAAGCTCACTTCAGGACGCTTTTAGAGAATAAAGGGGCTCAATCCTTGATTTCGTGGAATAGTCAACCCAGACGTTGTTTGTATAGCTGGGCGATAGACAATCTTTTTCGTGTTATGAAATGGGTATTTATCTCCCCCTCAGTATTTGTATTAGCACGAGGTATGACCCGATCCTAACCTTCCTGCTCGATAATACTGGGCGCAATTGATCTGGATCTGAAACCCACGATGAATTATGACACCGCCACTTATATTAGTTGATCTGAACAAGGTGTGATATTTTTTTTTATCCGAAGCACGTCTGAGATTTTCACTGAGAATGACGAAATTTTCAAATCAAACACCTAAGCTGAATAATTACGCATGGAGTTTGCTCCTCAACAAGATATCTAAAATAAATTTAAAAAGGTTTAAACGATACCAAATCCAAAAAGGTGACCGTCAAAAAAAAAAAAAAAAAAAAAAAAAAAAAAAAAAAAAAAAGAAATGAGACTTTATTTAATTATTTGAATGTAAGCGTAATGGAGGCACATTCATTACTTTAGAAAGTTTCGTTGACCGAAAATAACTCATGTGTGCAAGGAGAGATGCTCTTACAGGTGTATGTGTATTAAAAAAAAAGTACAACCAAAACTGAATAATTTCGCTGAGGGGTGAGGGCGTTTAAAATTTACTATGCGATTGTCGTCTCAAAGCGTTTCACATAATTTTAATTTAATTCTCAGCAATTTGAATTATCCCTGCAGAAGATTTACCGCCGGAGTCCCATTATTCATGTATGATGTTGATCGTACCTCACTGCCGTTTTAAGAGAGGGCGCCACACAAGCTTTCGGATGTTGCCAAAATTTTGATAAGTAAAATATTTATTTCTAAGAAATTTCATGGCCAGTATTCCTCAAAATTTGTAGATGCAACAGCTCGCACATTATAAAAATAAAATTGCTCGGATAATTGTAGACAATTATTTACAGCTTTTACTGGAAATTCTCACTTTATTATAAAACAATTGGCAATATTATACGTGCATACGCTGTTTTTCTTGAGAACGACAGTATGTTCCAGCCTCAATTACGGCTACAGAGTAGTACGCGTCGGAGGTAATACTAAAAGTAATTAATGAGTCACCCGCTTCGAGTTTTAAACGCACGCGGGCCGTTATGAAGATAAATTCTTAAAATACGCTCCGGTGTCAACTGAGTGAAGCGCGAAAATAAAATGGGAATAAAAAATGTCGCCGAAGTTAATTCGAAGGCATGAATTAACCCGGTGAATATAAATTACAATTATTAGGGAAAATAAGGCCCGGAAAAATACAAGATATTAAGCCCTATAAATAACTGCAAATTTTTAATTATTGCTCAGAAGGATATACCTCGACGGACGGCGCTTCCCTCACCTCTGCTGCTAAATTTCGTGCTTATCACGGTTACCTACCACTAGGTGATGCATTTTGGTGTGCGGAATGGCAACTCTGTTTCCTCCCTCGTTTCGCGGTGGACGCAAATGAAAGCAAAAATAAACATTTTAAATGGCCGTAAATCGAGTCGCGATGATATCCTAACATTTGCACGTAAGTGCATAAGTGCGTTTACGAAATAGCAGAGGTGCCGAATGTCACGCAAAAACTTTCTTTACAAGACTCTTTGACTTTTTTTCTTCTTTTTTTTAAAAAAAAAATAGATGCACAAGTTGTGGGCACAAATAGCGAGCCAGTTTAGTAAAAAAAAAAAAAAAAAAAAAAAAAAAAAAAAAAAAAAAAACAGTCCAATGTGTGACGTCATTTGAGGGTCCTATGATCCACTGCATGGATCTAATTTGGCAGGAAGGAATGAAGTCATTTTTTTGGAAATCAAAGAATCGCTCTTTAACCAGCAAAATGCAAAATGATATTAATGTTTATGGCTGATTCTGCCAATTGCTGACCAACAAGCAGACGCCTTCTTTTCCGGGGGAGGGGGAGGGGGGGGTCAATTACTCTCTTTAGCATATGTTTTGATGGAATTTTTTCTCAATTTTTTCTCCATCAGTTTCATTCATTGAGCATATACGGTCCCCTTTTTTTAACTTGTTCCTCTTTCACACGCTCTCCTCCTCTGTTGCTGTGTTCCTCCAAATTATCCACCTTCTCCCTCTTTCCCCATTCTTCATCTTCCCTCAGGTTCTTCCTTTTTTCAGAAATAGTCGATTGCAGGTGGCAACAGTGTGTTCGAGTGATTTGTTATTGTGGGGAATGCCAAGTGCTCTCGCTCTTACTTTATTCACGTGACACTTAGAATCCGTCAAAAACACGCTGCGCTAATCGCAATTTCAGTCGTCAATTTCGAGCTGACTGCCAAATGCAAAACAGATTCTTGCGTCCGACTAGCGACTCGCGGCAGCATTGAAATATTCAGGAGCTTTCGCGAGTGGAAATAAGTTTTCCTTGCTTCACCTCGATCATCATCATGCCACCTTTGTGACCCCATCATCATTAACATTTAAGACCGTCAGACGTCATAATTATCTCGTGCTCTGTTTTCCTTGGGGAATCGTGGACCACCTTATGGCTCGCTCGAATAATTTTATCCAGGAATTTTGATATCAAGCCACTGACTCCTTTGTTACGACTTGCATGAAATTGTTCAAGAAAAAAATATTACACACATCAGAGGGAAAGCCCCAAAATCAAAGACTCGGCAGTTTTCAGGTCGCATATAGGTATGCGATTTTAAAGAGGGTTTATTTAAGTGAGACCAGATTGGATATAAGTTCGACTGGACTGGATTATGGAAACAAATTAAAAGTTCTTCAAGGATAGGTTTTTATTTTGAGTCTTTAAAATAAATATTTTTGTAGACGTAAATATTATAAGATTTGAATGGGGTCGCAGGCCAACAGCATATACCCTAAATATACCCTAAATTATTTCATGAGGGGGGACATTATATTTCAACAGTGAGGAAATCCTGGGTTCACACCTGGAAAGCGCATAAATCGTTACATTTTGGGGAAAAATCTTGGGAAGAAGATGGGGATGGGGAAATGGTTGAGGGTTTAGGTTCCTCAAACTTCTCTCTCTTTCGCAAAGTTTCTGCAACGTCTTGTTCAAATTTTCGTGATTCGTGCCATCCCGTCCAATACTACTTTCAGAGACGAAAATTTGCACAAGTGTTCTTTATTCAGGAATTTTCTTGAATCCATCTTTTGGCAAACCAGCTTGCCGGTGGATAGGGACAAAATGCCTTTGAACACATTAAATTTGAAAACTTTTTATATGAAGTACTTAACTTGTTAAGGAGTGGAATTTGGATATTTACGTATGACTTTCTCAAGGTGGGTTTTCTACTTTTACCTATATGAAAAGTCTACTCGGTTGGCTGTTACTCTAGTGGACAACAAGATCGAATGCTTGTATGAGATAATTTCCTCTTCTATAGCAAGCATCAAGGGTCTCTCGAATATTATGTAGTTTGAGGACCGTCAAAAAAGACTGTTAATTTTTGAGCAACTCTGGCTTTTCTCATCTGAAATTCTTAGGAGTAGCGAAGGGAATGCAACGCGAAGGAACGGAGGCAACGACAGAGGAGGAACGAAGGAATAATTAATCAGAAATGCTTTTTAGGCTTCCAGTACCACCCACAATATAAATAATAGATCACCCACAACCCCTGGAACGGAGGTGCGCACCTGGGCCGAGGATTTTTGTTTGACAAACAATGCGAAAGAAAGATCGGCTCAAGTTCGAGATCCACACCACGTTCGACGGACCCGTAGCCAAATCACTTCGGAAAACCATCGATTTCGACCGAAAAACGATCTCAGGTGATTTGCACCAGACTCCGGAAATGTGATCGAACTAGTGTTTGGTACATTGAATCGACCAGGGAATTTTGATTTTTAAGCCAAACTCTGCCAAACATCGATAGCCCCGAGCATTAATTTGAGGAATTATTTACGATGGAGATAATAGTTTTGAAAGAAATAAAAAAAGCAATTGATTTGGAACAAATTTCGCATTCGGGACGGGATTTGTTCGATGTACCAAATGTGATAATTTTTTGTGGCCAAATTGTGCTTTTTTATCGAGAAAGATTTTTTAGATTCATGCAAGAAGGTTTTGGCATTTTTCTCCTTCTATTCTCTTTGCCACCAAAATTCTAAGTTTTTGAAGATTTTGCACCAATGATCGCTGCGATAGATTCGATTACACAGCCAGACCTTAGGACGGATCATCTAAAGGTGCAACGAAACTTCAGTCGCATTTCGCTCTTTTTTACGTAAACCCTGGACGAATGTCGCCCGAAGTGGCAACAAATTTGACGGATCGTCATTTGTGCACGCTCAAATATTTCAAAATATCTGTCCTTTTCATTTCGCAGCATGGCGGGTAAGGGGGGTTTAATGGTGCTGAAGAGGGGTGTGAGGGGGGTGGAATCGCCTTTTATCTATTGAAATAATATTAATTTGGGCTTTCTTCTTTCGCACTCACTGTGTCCCGATATCCGTGATTCTGGGTCCTGATGCCCCTCCTTGTCCTTGCTCGGGGCCATTATCCGGAATTTCTGCCCCCTTTTCCTCCCCTTCCCTCCCCGTCCTCGCGGGTCCATTCAGCTCTACGTTACGCTACGGTCCGCGAAATCCACGCCAGTGTTGAATTCTGCCGTGCTAAGGAAAAACGCCGTATGGACCTTCAGGTGTTGCCAAATTTTCTTCGATAAAACACGAACTCCCTGGTAAACTTAAGAGTATTTTTCTTCCAATTCTTCAGAGAATATTCTTTGTATTTTGATCTAAAGTCCCTGAAAATTTTAAGGAAAAAAATTCATAATTTTTCTCATAAATAAACATTTTATCAAAGGAAATTTGGCAACTCTCGAATGTTCATACGGTGTTCTTCCTTAGCACGGCAGAATTAAACGATGTCTCGTGGTGATTGCCTTCGATCCATGACGCATAGTAAGAAGGGCTTTAATTCAAATTCCATTCACAATATTGTTTTACTGTTTAATGTCATTTGTTATATTTTACATATTTATAGACCAGTACTGCCATGCTCAGGAAGAACGTCGTATGAGCCATCAGACGTTGCCAAATTTCCTCCGACAAATCACGAATTTTCAGGAAAATTTGTGAATATTTTTTCGCCGATTTTTCAAAGGCTTTCGTTTGTAGTTGTATCTAAAAATTCTAAAAATTTTCAGGGAAAATATTCATAGCTTTTTTTAAAATTTAATCTTTTCAGAGAAGATATTTGGCAACATTCGAATGCTCATACGGCGTTTTTACTTACCTGCGGGCCGATTATTGAAATTTATAGACAAAGCCATACACGAAGAAGACGTAAGGAGTATATAGGGCGATGCCATGGGTTGAAATGGGTGGGTATATGATGGACTAACTATCGGGTCTCTCGTGGGTTGCCGGTAGTTAGTCTATCACCTACATCTTTTGTCCGTTGCAACCACCCACTTCCACCAATAGGATCCCTCCATATCCTTTTTGTCCTCTTTGTCTATTGCTTTGTCTATCAATTTCAATAATCAGCCCTTAGGGCAGAGTATTGCTCGACTTTATTTTAGACTAAACAATTTTAACATGGAAGTAACTTGTATGTCTGACAGATACACATCAGAGGACAATTATTTACAGCAAGCTTCCAAATGTTCAGCGTTATTGAGCATGCAATAAAATCCATGTCCACACACGTTATCAAAATGATCTGTACTTAATAAAATTATTACCCACGAATGCCTCAATACCTCTGACCAGCGCGGCAACTCTTTCAAGTCGGGCCGCTTTGCATCCCTTAATGACTTAACCGGACGTATTACCGCCATCCGCCGAAAAACGCGGTAGTAGTGCTGCTAAGTCTTTAAATCAAATTAATAATAAAAATGCCCCTTAAACTGAACGCGCCTACCGTGCGGGCCGAGCTGAGACAACAATAAAACAACATTAAACATTTACAGCAGTTTTAAGTGTTACTCCTGTAGTAAAAACTTTATATCGCATCGAAGGTGCCCGCTCTTGTTTCAATATTTATTGTTTCGAAAAGATCTCGCCGCTCGACTAAGTTTAGACACCCTGATTGCCCGTCGATGTAGTTCAAAAGGTGAGATTTTATGGGAGCCTAGTCATTTACTTTCTCTCGCTTACTCTATCTATTGCATTGGGGGTAGCGTGTCGCGATCTATGTGTTGGGGTTCGAATTCGAATAATCAAGCGGTGCGGTGGTCAAGATAGGTAAAGGTATCCGTATGATGCACGAATTGCCAACCTCATAGTTTTTTAAGGGATGAAAATACGTGTGTTCTCTTTTTTCATATTTGATGAGCGGGCAAAACTGCTCAGCTCAGATTGATCCTGAGTTGCTTGAACATGGTCAGGGAAGCAGCGTTGGACCGTTAAATAAGATATGAGTGAGCCACCATGTTTTGACGTTTCCTTTTCAAAATTTTACGAAGGAAGCAATTCACGCAACGAGAAAGTTGGGAATCAGTTGCAAGGCTACTATAAGCTTACATGTTAAAACTTTACGTTGTCAACGATAATAACTCTAGCATTTCTCTGTTCCGGCCAAATGCTCCGGTACACTGAAAAAAATATGGTAGATTCTACCATATTCTGACACAGTGATACGAGCATGGTAATGAACACCAGACTCTATGGTAGCATTTACCATATTATGGTAAGTATCAGCAGAATTTTGGTGAATACTACCATACTTCTGGTTATTTTCACTAAATTGTATCATCGTAAAAAATCAAGTTGACTTATTGTAGATGTTACCATACTTTCTTTTCAGTGTAAATGCGCGTTCCGGCAATTCTACATTCTTTCCGAGGAAGAACTCTAATGAACATCTAGGAATTGTCGAAAATTCCTCTTGAAAAATTAGTTTTTTGGAGCTCAAAATGTTTGTTAGGAAAGTTATGGATATTTTTTTAAATAATTTGTTGATGCTGTAGAAAGGACTGCGAATGATGTTACCGGAAAAATTGGGTGAGAGCTTTTTCAAAAAATTTCCAGAAAATTAAGGTTCCCTCAAATGAAATGTGGCAACGTCGGAGGGCTCATACAGCGTTTCTCCTGAGCACGGCAACACAGGAGGAATTAAGCGTTTTCGTGCGCGGTGACAGTGAGCAGCGACCAGGCGACTACCACCCTCCATTCGTTACTCCGAGGAGGCCATCCGCTATCCAGCATCAAAAGCGAAAAACGTAGGCGAAGACAGAGGAGAAATAAACTAAACGCATTAAATGTATAAATCAGAAAGAGCGCAGGAAAACGGGAGATGCTGCAAGCTCACGGAGCGACACCTGGTGGACCCTCCCCCCCCCCTTCGCACCCCCTCCCCCTCGCACTCCCCCATCCGGCGACCCGAGCAGCATGAGAATCCACCCCATCTATTGTTTACCGGGGCAACAGGCACAGATTCCAATCAGTTGGAGCTAACTTGTTTGTCTTGATACAAAATAGTAATCATATTTTTACCTACGCACGGTGACAATAACATACGGAGCGACCTGGAGCTCCATCAAAGCCCCCCCCCCCCCCCCCCCCCCCCCCCCCCCCNCACCCACACCCCCTCCATCTGCCATAACGACACTTAAGTATCCACCCCAGGTCCACATATCTCGCTCTCTCGTGTATCGGTCTCTCTGTCTTGAGATTAGAGAGCTACTTTTATTCCGTTCGGTAGCTGCCTGGTCCGTTGAATGGACCGAATAATTCCTCTGCAGCCTCCTGCTACTTTTAGAGCGCGGGACTTGCGTTCGGATCAAGGCTATAACAAACTCTTTGAGGTTTTTTCTTCTTACTGGTTACGTTGAACGGATTCGGCCCGTGTTTATCATTCAGTTAGATGATCGCGTTTCAGGATCTTATTTAGTTACATCAAGGATTCGTTCTAGATGAAGACAAGTAATAAAGCATTTACCATCATACTTGAAGAAATGTTTGTTGATCAAACACCTTTGACAGGACAGCCTACTGTATGACAGACTAGCAAATTTTTAATAATGGGGCGCTTAATAAGGTAAACTGAAATACTCGGAGAGCATTGGCGACAAGACGCCGCGATAATTATCACGAATTATGAAAATGATGGGAAAAAAACAGGATACAAATCAACGTGCTCCTAAGTAGAGAAATTGTCTACCCGTGGACAGTGAAGGCGAACTTAGGAACGTACTAGGATCGTCATGCCCAAGCCGCGCTTGGCGTCCGCAGTGGGTCCTCTTGTTTGCCTTCAATGTGCATAGGTAGGCAATTTCTCGACTTAGAAGCACGTTGATTTGTATCCTGTTCGCCGTTCTTTTTCCATCTATACTATAAGCTCCGAGACCTCCTAATTTTGCGAAACTGGTGACGCTTAGTTCCAGCGTTCTACCGGGCCGATTTTCATGATTTTTGCGGCTATCGACGGGCAATNGGGGGGGGGGGGGGTCTTGAGGGGCTCTTGTCCGCTCCTCAAAAACAAAAGAAAAGGGGGCAGGCAAGAAGGAGGAGACAGAAAATAGGAGAGGGCTAGTAAGAAAGAATTAACAGAGATATCGTCCTTCAAAAAATATGGCGTGTGACGTCTTCCACTGCGGCGATGCATGCATATACTGCCGTGCTAAGGAAGAATGCCGTATGAGCCATTATGCGTCGCCAAATTTTCTTCAATAAAACCCGAATTTACTGAAAAAATTGTGAATATTTTTCTTAACATTTTTTAGACGATTTTATGCGCAATTTAACCTAAAATATCCTAAGATTTCTAGGGAAAATATGCACCACTTTCCTCGAAAATACACTTTATATTGGGGGGAAATGTGGCAACTCTCGAAAGTTCACACGGCGTTCTTCCTCAGCACAGCGTTGTAATAGTTTCTTCTACTTTGGTTTCATCCGGGATTTAAGTAGAGTAAGTATGTGTGTTCGTATCATTAATTGACGAATCCAAGGTTCAAGTAACCATGGTATGCACTACCGTGGCGAATGATGTCATGCACCGTGTTTTTCGGGGGGGGGGGGAGATATCTCCGTAAGGCGTTTGAACACCCTCCCCCCCACTTTAAGTTCAAACCATCAAAACGCGATTCTGTGACTATTGTAATCGACTCATTCGGATGCCCTAGAAATGTGGCCGTTTAATTACAAATATCGATGAGCTCTGGCGAGGGTGCAAGAATGTTAGCACTGTCTCCAAGCGGGCAACCGCTTCGAAGCCTGGCTGGATACCACCCTGAAGTACCTTTTTACTCTCGAATCGTTGATAATGCACAGAGTAAGCGGTCCGAAGTGTAAATTGAGCTCCTACGTCTTCGAGAGAGACCCATGAATAAAGATTATACCCGGGCATGATTAATACAGTCTGCTTTAAAAAAATAAAATAATTTTTTATGTGACATCTCAGACCGCGGGTCATTCCTTCTTCGGCTGGCGAACCGTAATAAATTAGCCGGGCTGCTGTGCGTTCGAAGATGCATTCCGTAACACTTGGGCTGTACTGTTGATTTTCGAGGGGGTTCGCGTCGGAATCACAAACAAACTTGTGGAATCAATAAGTGATGAACCTGTGCTTGGATCTGAATTCCCCGGTTAACGGAGTCAGATGTTCAAATTAACGTCACGTAATCAACGAATTAGAATTAGACGGGAAACGAAAAGTGCTTTCTTATCTGAAAAAGCTTGTGTTTTTGGGGAATTTGATGCACATTAAAAGCGAAGGATTCAAGTGTATTTGTATACTTTTTGTACTCACTGACTATTTTGCGATACTAAGGAAAAATGCAAAATTAAATTTGGAATCTTACCTAATTATTTCTAATTAACACTCTTTTTCCGAGAAAGCTATTGATATTTTTCATCGACATTTCCAGAAAAACAAGATTGAATTGCAAAGAACACTCTTTAAAAGTTTCAAAGACAAATATTTTAAAGGTTTCCAGCAACTTTAAAACTTTGTGATACATTGAATTTTATTCGTATTTAAGGGGCATTTGGCAACGCCAGAGTCAGCATGCGGGCGGTTTTCCATGGCTCAGCGAAAGTTTCTATGTCAAGGGGAAAAAAAAACCACCAACGTTTAAAGGAGGGTAGACTCGGTCATTCAAAGAGCTACGCATTTCAAAATTTAGCCCATGAGCGGTAAAAGCGAGGAATCTTGACCTTTTCTGAGCCCTTCCATCTTCAAACGTGCCAACACTCAAAACGCTACATTTGTCTCTTGTGAAAAATTAGATGCAATTTAAGGTGAAAGGGAATCCATCTCGACGTAAAATTAACAACGCCCACAAAAATCAGCTTGACCTAATTTCGGAACCGAGCTTATTTAACATAGAAACTTACTTCCTGAGTTTTATTACACTTCGATGGAGTGACAATTTATCGTCTGGCAACTTTCACGCACTGGAAATGCGAAAATTGATTTAGGTTAAACTGCACTTAAAACCTGATCACACCCGAGCCAATAAAATGAAATAAAGATAGTTGGCTGGGCGCGTGGACCTAGTCTAGCACAATTAAAACAACGGTTGCAAGAAAGTGGACTTTACTTCTCACTTTTAATGGCCTACCAACAGCACTCGGAGGTCGTGCGTATGCATAGTGAGAGCGATGCCAAATTATAATCAGAATGGTGAAATTCATAAATAGGAGTCGGTCAAAAATGGAATATGGTCACGATCTTGATTCTAATTTATATAAAAAAAGAAGCTACTATTCTTATGTTAATACGAGGTTACTTAATATGAGCACTGAGCAGTTATTATGTGTAGCGTGATTCAATTTAGGCGATTTTTTAACCAAAAATAGTCTGACTACACTTTTGATAGCGTTTAATTTCTACTCGTATGCTACCTATCTTTTTCAACCAAAACTAACCACCAAAATTAATTGAAACATTCTGCACATTCCCCGTTGGTTAGAAAATATATTCTAATATAATTTCAAAAAAAAGTTTGCATGTGTTTTTCGATTAAAAAAAAAATAAAACACGAGAGACACTAACGCACCGTTTGATATGGTTGGACCGATCATGATTAAATACGATCAAGTCACCTTCAAAGTAAAATGTATGCAACCCTTCGAGGCCATGTGAACATTTCTATTCTTAGATTGTACTTAGAAAAAATTGCCAAGAACTTTACGAGTTTTAGATTGGTTCAATAACGCAGGATGTTCGGAACTCGCGAACTGGAGTTCCTTCTATTAATTCCATACAGCGTTACTGGAAAGGTCATTTTGTTGCCATCAAAAAATGACGATCAAAAGTTAAAAAAAAACAACCAGTCTCTTCGTTCCTCGTCTTTAGTATTGAAATGGTTTACCAGAGAAACTTGATGAACATAGTTTGGACATCATGAATCAGTGGGTCTTCAAATGGAGTCTACAAAAAAAAGGTATGCACTGAAGCATCCAATTAGAATATTCTTCTTAATGACTCTGCTGTCTTGGCTTTGCTAAGACCGTTTGAGTAAAACAGGATATAGATTTTTTTTTTTTTTTTTTTTTTTTTTTTTTTTTTTTTTTTTTTTTTTCTGTATCTCCCTCCAAACGATTTCACTTCGCACGATTTTGAAGAGCGAGTATCAGAGGATCATTTTGACTGCATTTTGCAATTAAAAACTACAATTTCTGACTCTTGTTAGAGAGAGCGTATGTGCCAATAGTTTCTTTATGCTTATAGGGGTTTGTATCGATCGGCCAGAAATTGTAAGTCCGAATTACAAAATGTAGTCCATTTCATGAGAACCCGGGGCTAGGACTACTTCAAGGCGTCATTCCCCCGCAACAGATCGGTTTTATTCGTGTGATAAACTTTCATGTTTCCTCTAATTAGCCGAACGCGAAAATAATGTCAACAGTCCAATCACTGAAGTGGGATGCGTTCATGCAGTTCCGTCTTTTGCCTCGTCCGACCGGATCGGGCGCAAAAATTGTTAATTTTGAAAATAAATAATTCATCTCTCCAGGTCAAATTATCCAAACCGGCCGGCTAAATGATTCTGACCGCTCGTTTGACAAAGTTGATTGATTTATTTCCGAGTCGGAAGAAACGGTGCCGGACTTCCGCTCAACTTCAGTTTCCGATTTCATACTTCGAGGCTTTTTCGAGCGAAACGGCAACCTACTTCTGAGAAGTTGCCGAAGGCATCACTTTGCTTATGCGTCAAGTTATCTTGATCTTACTGTGATATCTTCATCATTGTGGCTAGGCTGGGATGAAAAAACGCATCGAACCACGAAGGCGACCGATAATTTTTTTTTTTTATTTATAAACTTAAAGCCATGCTTATGCTCATTAACAGCTCACGTCGTTTCCTCTGTTCGTACGGGCTCAATTTTTTTCCAAGATTGTAAGAAAGCCCTCGCGGATATCACCAATGACTTCATTACGACGAAGTCCCGGTCTCGTCGGACGAGATCACGGAAAGTGATCCAAGAATGTCAGTGACGATTCTTGCAACTTGATAAAGCCCGAGTCTTTCCCATTTAATCCGTTATAAATAATCGATTCGAGGCGATACAGCTTGGATCGATCAGTATCGATAGTTATACATACATCAATAGCTGGAGGGGGTCCAAGCCTGATCAATCAACGGTCTAACTTATATCGCATTAAAATTAAAGTCAGCGGAGAAAAAATGCACAACGACCTATGCATACCCGTGGCTTTATCTACCGCCACAAAAAATGTACCTCTCGCGTGCTTTGGATTTTTGGTGATATTTGACCGGTTTTAATTGGTTTTATTTCTAATTTCCTGTCGTCTCCGAAATTTAGAGCGAGTTTGACAAGTTGAGGGGTGTAAATATACCTCCGATTCATCCGAGATGCAGAAAAACTCGGTATCATTTTGCATCAGTGCGGCCCATGAGAAATGACCGACTCGGTTAATTATCCTACTTTCAGTTGAAATTCAGTTCCTTTTTTGACGGGGTATTTGCATGTTTCCTTGTTTCTTCGTGAGTTCTGAAAAGCTTGCGGTTATTTGTGACTCATTTGTTGATTCCTTTTTTGAAAAATGCAATTTTTTAGATTGCAGTACGTGATACGTCCATTTTTTTTTGTCCTCACCCCGTTCTTCACTTTTGTAAATGGAAAATGTCCAAAACGCAACAGAGAAAAAATTTAAGGTTAACAAACTATAAGTGGGTTTCTGGGTGAATACTTAGATAAGTTAAAAGTTAGTTGGAACCAAATCGGCAGATCTTCGCAGCTCGTGAGAACATATTATGTGAACCACTACTCCATCTTTAGTGCCTGTCAGACACTAATCGTGGAGACAACATATTTGCGTCTATCAATGTTGCACCGAAAGTAACTGCAAAAGTTTCATCAAATAGGGTCTGATCAATGATGAAGTAAGTGTCAAATTGTATCGCTCGGATCAAAAACGAACAAACTTTGAAACTTTTAAAGATTGGTTCCATTGCAGGAATATATTTTTTGGGGCTAAGACGTATCTGTTATATTTTACTCAAAAAATTTGTTTAACCCCCTTCCCGCTTCCTCCTAAGATTAGAATTGACGGGCCGCTGTTGGTTCAAAAACCACATATCTCTGGAGTTTTCAATCTCATGAATTTCCAAAGCGGAGAGAGCTAAATCTTTTTATTTTCCTTTGGAAGATTAACAACTTACCCAAAATCAGTTTTAAATCACTAAAAACTATTTTTTTAAATCAGTTCCTCCCAATTTTTCCCAGACTCGATTCTTTTCGAACTGGACGATTCAATGGACCATTAATCAGGGCAGAAAATTAAGGAATATAGGACATGCTTTCCTATCAAATCCATTGAGTCATTGATCTGGACTTTAAACTCTTGCTGATTTCAACTGATACATAGATAGAATCTCTTCGTCTTTATTTACATACAACCTATCAACATTTCCTGCGGTTTTTTCTCTCAGTATGGGGGAGGATCGAAACGCCGGGAGAAAGAGAGGGAGGAAACGCGAGGGTTTGAAGGAAACAGTGGCAGGTGCCCCTGGAAAGTCGCAAATGTCACAAATGTGTGAGCTGGTCCCGTTGTGACATCCCATGGCCGGAGGTGATCATGAGTGACCTACCACATAGCTGTGAGTTTTTTACTGAATCGATCGATCCCAGACCGAGTCCGGTGGAATCATAAAGACGCTCGCTTGTTTCCATTGAATGAAACAATCCATCTTTATCCTATCCGGTCCTCGGAGGACCAATCACCGACGGAGTAACGCACCGGAGGACCTTTTCTATTGAATTTTGTTTTGTCATTGTTGGGAATTTCTCGCATCCCGCTCGACGCTCGATGCATCGATTATTGGTATCTGTTTGATGATGACGCGAGATGTTTGATGAATCACTTGTCTCCCCCACAAAGGACCTCCCGCCAGCTGATTAATACCCCCCACTAAATTCCCCGGCCGGCGATCCCGTCGTGTGTTTATTTGTCAAAAGTAAATTCACTTTCAGCAAAATACTCCAACGTTTAACTCGACTCACCCCCCTCATAATACCTGTCAAATTAATGGTTCGGGGCATAACTGGATGCTGCAAAGTCATCAGTTACCCTCTGCCTCCTTATCTGATTTTTAAGTTTTTAAACCTTCGCTCACAGTGTTTTACTGACCGGCTCACCGGGCTCCGGGCTCAGACACTCTCGTCCATCTGATTAAGGGTTGGTTGCTTAGCCGGAATCGCTCGGGACCACGAGGGGTTAAATATTCAAACATTTCTGTTCGGTGCCCAGTTGCAATTAATTATGAAGGCTTCAAAGACAGTTTTGTATTTTCCAGAACTCGGATGAAGTGAACTTCTGAGCTTGGTGAGAAAACGAACACTCAGCTCTGACGCATGTGAGGATCTGACGCCAATATGAAACCATTATTTTTATTGTACCTTTTCACAGCATATTCTTTTTGAAAAATCACTAAAATATGAGAGGAGCAATGTTACTCCTCAGTCATTAATGGCAAATAACAGGTTTCGTTATTACGTATGATACATCCAGCATCACAAGATTTTGAGTTATGGTAAAGTTACTTTTTGATAGAAATTTCCAAAATTTTCATCGAGCTTTTTCAGTGTCAAGTGTTATTATGTTTCAATATATCTTGCCTGACTGAAGAATCTTAAATGTTGCTCATTTTTTTTTCATGAGCATGTTTCCAAGTTCAATCTGAAGAGGCAAAACTGTAGGATGTGTTGAATTTTTTCAAATTTCAAATATTTCAAAACTTGAGCAGTACAGTAAGTTTAAATTATCTGAGAGTGGCCCTTAACGACGGCAAGTGTTTTCACAAATCTTGGTTCCAAGTCTCACGCACCTCGAATCAAAGTCGGAGAATGGAAGGATTGGGTATTCCGACTCAAGTACGAAGGAGGTGGGATGAGATAAGCACCTGCATAGGAATGTTAATTTATTTTAGTTGCCTGCATTTTTAATTATGATCCGGTCAGATAGGCAGGTATTCTAAGTCGAGCCCTCTTCCAGGCTCACGGGGTGAGTGTCGACTGTCGAGGCAGGACAGACGGCTTCGAGAGAGAGAGGCAGGAATGGGGAGTTAGACAGCGCGTTTTGAGCCGCTTCAAGGCAATGAAACTCAGACTAATCAGGATGGTAAAATTAGGAGCTGTTTAAATCAGGATGAAGACAATAACGAACTGGGAAAATCGGCTGTGATTCCGAAATGTCTAGCTCGTAATTATCTGAGATGATACTTGAAAAACTCCGAAGAGGAGGAGAGAAAGGGCTGAAAAGTGACGCGGGGACGTCTGACTGAAGTAGTTGTAATTAAAGAAATTTCTTAAGAAATAGGATCACTTTCCTTGGACGTGTGGCGATATTGCATGATATTAATATTGAAGGGAAAGCAAGCAGATGTGGCACGTAAAAGTGTACTACTGGGAATTCTCGTGAGTTGTTATCACTAGCTTTTCTCTATTTAAATAAATGGATCGTATTTGATACATCGAACATGTGAGATCATATTGATATCGACAGTGGCGTGGCGTGAATAATCGATAATCGATATCCCCCCATCTGAAGCTATGGTAAAGAATCGATTACTAAGGTGTTCGCTGCGAACACCCTGATAATCGATCTTTTTTCATGGGTTTGAGTGGCGTATCAATTGATATATCGCAAAGCACGCCACGCCACTGATATCGATTGGTTCAACAAGTCAACATAGCCTCAAAAGTCAATTACGAAATCTGAGAGAACGGGTACAATTTGTAATAGATTTTTATTTGTTTGTATGCGAAATGACAATGAAAAGTTAAATTGTGAGGAATTTTCTCAGTTTCAGCTTTTCCAAGTTACATCACAAAATTTTTGTTTGAGCCAATCGATACATCGAACCAGTATCGTTAACAATCCATTATAAATAATCGATTTTGGGCAAGACGTAAAAGCCTGTTACGATTATTTTAGATGCACTATATGAGCGAAACTCAGTGTTGTCAGGTTGCCAGAATTGCCACCGTTCAGCGTTCGGCGCGAAGGATGAGCGTTTTTCGGAGCGACCACAAGAAGCCGCGTCAGAAAACTACCGAGCCGGGAAAATCGGAATGCCGAGACGTATTATTTATATATCAGGCTCGTTTTATTCCTGAAAAAGAGATTAAAATCTGAGAAATGTACGAAGAATCTTAGCGTTCATTTATTTTTTATGCTAATTAACACGTATGACGCACCGCTCCCTCAAGTGGACCGTATATCAAAACCGAGTGGACCATTTTTATGGGCCACAGTTAAAATTCAAATCTCTGACCGAAAGACGGTCCCCTCCCCCTCCCCCGGTCCCGCGCCGCTCCTTTTTTGTAACAAAAATTAAAAATAAACGGATGAACGAATGCTCATTTCGAAGGGTGACATCAAAAAATTATAAAACCAGTTTATTTATTGTGTTCCCTCGCCGCGCCACTCGCACTGGGCCTCGGGTTCATTATGAGGGGATTTAAAGTCAACCTTCTTATGACCCCCCATTGATGAGAAATCATTGTAGAAATTAAAAAGGGGAGAAGAAGAAGACGTAGCCACCCTCCCACACCTGAGCGAGCTCGATCGACATTCCTTCGCAAATACGATTTAAATCACGCATTATCAAACCCGAGCCCTCACCGAAACTGTCCTTTCCATCATTGCGCCCCCCTCCTCTCCCTCTGGACATCATTTCTCCCTCCATTTTATCGTCCTCCTACTCTCGCTTTCTTTTCGGCACTTTCGATTATTTCGGATTCCATTCATTCCCCGAGTTTCGTTCTTTCATTTGGGGTCTCGCTCGCTCCATCAAGTATTTGCAGAGTTTTATTCAGGACCCTTTCCTGGCCTTCAAGTCTCAGAAATTCCCTTAAAGAAGGAGAAGAAGAATCGTACTTCATTTTGAAGGAAAAAACACGTTTTTGGGGCTAAGAATTAAATTTGTCTTGCACTTTTTGGTGACGGATACTGACTAATCGATCAGGTTCTCTTCTAAAACCAATCCGGAATTCCTAATTTCAATCGATTGATTCAGTGGCGTGGCGTGCTTTGCGATCTATCGATATTTCCCCGTTTGAAGCTGCGGTAAATAATCGATTATTAAGGTGTTCGCTGCGAACACCCTGTTTATCGATAATTTTCCATAGGTTTAAATGGCCGATCAATCGATATATCGCAAAGCACGCCACGCCACTGGATTGATTCTGATATTTCGGGCTAGAGAGGTGTGGACGGATATCTACTACTATGAGAAGAAAGGGTCCTATATTCAAATTAAAAATATTATCAAAATAGTTCCTTTGAAACAGTAAACAACAGTTCCTTCTCTTCAATCTGTGGTATCACGATGACTCAGTTTTGTGGTTCTGGTGGGAGCTGAGCTCTTGGTGTAAAAGAGGCTCATCGCATGAGAGTGACAAAACTTGTTGAATGTTGGACGGGAGAACAGGGCAGGGCTGGTTGACCAAGCACTGACCCGCTCACAAGCGCGGGAAAAACAGTCGCGAGGGGGAGATGGACGCGGTTGATTTTGCAGCAGCGATGTCGGATCACTTGAAAAAAATTAAAGTCTCGGCTGTGTTTTAAAGTCTGGCCGAGTAGCCTTCCTTTGCAGACCTACGTTCCAAAGGCAGAAGATTTTTGGATAAGTTGTGTAATACCAGCAGGGATCGTTTGGCTAAAAAATCGTACGAACTACAAACATTCATAAACTTTGAATCTGACAATGAAGTGGTGATGAAGGCCCAGCTTTATCATGAAGTTAACCTCTGGCTAAAATTTTACAGGGGCGCTTACATACCATGCTTCAACGGGAGCAAATCCCGGTTCCAAAATGTCCCACCGAAATCAGAAATATACTTTGGATTGTGAAGTTTATCGTTCATGTCCAATAATATTTCATTTGCTTCTACGAGACTTCCAATTTGACCAGAAGTTGTATAACTGGCCGTAATAATAAATGTAATCAACGTGACGAGTTTTCTTCCCTTTCTTTTCAAAATCATGATCAGTGGCATGGCGTGAATGATCGACTATCGATATCTCGCCATTTGAAACTATGGTAAAGAATCGATTACTGAGGTGTTCGCTGCGAACACCCTGATAATCGATCTTTTTTCATAGGTTTGAGTGGCGTATCAATCGATAAATCGCAAAGCACGCCACGCCACTGATCATGATCAATTGGTCATTCTGAAGAACATTCATCTATCATCTGAGGCTAAACTCTTTGAAATTATGGAAAACTAGAATTCATTTGGACGTAGGTATTTCTATCCAACGGAACTAAGCGCCATCGGGGGAAGAAGGAATAGGGGGGCTTGGATTGGCGGGTGTTGCAGAACGCGATGCTCGTTCCGTATTATACTCGCAATGTTTTTCCATGGCGCTTAGTTCCGTTTGACAGAACACGCCATCCGGGATTCTAAAATCCTCAAAAGGAACTCAATTTGGCGCTTAGTTCCATTTAACAAAAATACGTCCGTTTATCCATCTCAATATTCGACTTGAAGGTTCACTCTTATCACGAGCTACCTTGTAAAATCCCAACTTTCGACGCGCTTTCCTCAGCATCTCAAAATGTCTCAAACATATTCACTTGTGATATTTTTTTCGAATGCTCTGTAGAATGACGTCACCATACACCCTCGATGGCGCGTAACGCGGAAGCAATTCCGGGCGTCCGGCAACCCCGGGCTCCCTATGCAACCCTCCGGTTGTCGTGCTGTCGTGAAATCACTTTCCCTCTCTACCTTTTCCGATACCCACCCTCGCCTTCCGCCAGGCCGTGCCAACCCCTTCCTCCTCCCCTCCCCGCGCCATGCGCCTGGCCCCCGAGTGGCGAACTCGCCAAACTGTCATAATTCTGAACGACCGTGGCAGCCAAATCGCGAACGGGGGCAGCTTCTCTTTAGATCCCCCTACCGCCCCGGATTCTGGGTCAAGTTTACGCTTACCACCCACCCCCACCCTCAATCTGCGGCGCGGAACTACATCGTGATAAGACTTTGGTGGGGAAAGCTGACCCTGAGAAGTTGGGGTGGGTCGTTGCACCTGGAGCACCTATGCTGGCGTGCGAATAAGCAGGAAGTCTACTAAAACAGGCTGATCAAAACTTTTAAAGTACTTTTTCAGTACCTTATCTAGAAATTCAGTACCTCCTCCAACAGAAAAATTCCGTATTTTTTCAGTACCTCCATTTCACGAAATTCGAAAAATTTCACAAATTTGAAATTGCGGAAAAAAATGACAAAAAATTAAAAATCCGGTCCTCTCAGCGGAATTTCCACACTTTTTCAGGACTTCCGGACCGCCCTTCAAAAATCAGTACTATTTCCGGAAATTCCGTGCTTGTAAACACCCTGATAAGGAAAAAACGCCGTAAGAACATTCAGACATAGCCAGATTTCCCTCGATAAAATATATATTATTAAGGAAAGTTATGAATATTTCTCGTTGAATTTTTTTTATACTTTACATATGTACAATTGCGAATACAAATCTCTAAAAAATGGGATGAAAAACATCTTTAAGTTCATTTCTTTTTTCATGTCTTTGCATTATTTGTTCACGACTTTAGGCAAGCAAAGCTGCCTCACCAAGAATCTATTGAATTACATCATCACGTAGTTGAAATAACTCTGGATCCACCCGTCCAATGCGAATAAAAATAGAGGTGCGAATAAAAACAAAGTGAAGTCTCATAATGCCTATCTGCGATCCACACCGTTATTTTAATCTACCTTCCAAGTTATGTGCTTGCGATTTCTTAATTCGAAATATTTTCTGCGATTGAGATTTGACGGTTCTTAGGTCTTAGGTTTCAGCAAAATTACAATTATGATGCTCCGTTTTGCCTCTTCGATATCGAACGTCTGGAGAGCTAAACAATAGAGCTAGGTGCGCGCCAACTGTGAGGAATAAGTTCTGCATATTCATTGCACGGAAATGAAGACAAATTGTTTCCATCGGTTTGGTTGGCCGCCTCCTATACGGGGGCAACGCCTCAATACTGCTGGNGGGGGGGGGGGGGGGGGGGGGGGCTCGAAATAGGTGCTTGCTCCCGTGAGCGCATGCGCAAAGATATTGTGCCTTGCAATGTTGCGAGTTTGAAGGCACGCTCATCGCTGCAATTTCCAGCGCTTTCCTCATTTCACCGATTACTGATGAAAGTTGATGAACACTATGCTGATTGCTACGTTTCAAAATCCCGTTGGGTATTAAGGGGGTTGATGGCTAAAGTCGAGCAATGCGTAGGAGGTAAATGCATATTCAAAAACTTGACACTTTGAAAGTTTTTCAATAACCATTGCAACCACCTACCTACTCAATAATCAACTCTGTAGGTGTTTTCTCTTCCCACAGTAGGTGCGTTAATCCAGAGGACATTATTTGGTGCAACATTGAATAACGCCATTTGGACGTGTTTCTGTCAAACGGAACTAAGCGCCAATTTGAGTTCCTTTTTGAGGGGTTTAGAATGTCGGATAGCGCGTTCTATCAAACGGACCTAAGCGCCATGGAAAAGCATTGCGAGTATAGGAGAGGACGGATTGAGCCCGCGACGCCCGATTCCGCCGCCAATCCAAGCCCTCTACCTTCCTCCCCCTATGGCACTTAGTTCCGTTTGACAGAAATGCGTCCATTTGATTTTCATATTTTAGAATGTGACATGGAATCATGAATGTGTTTGTTCTTAAAATATTTTCCTCGCGAATGTTCCACGAGATTTAGAAATTATATATTTTTGAGCATGTCCATTGACCCGAAGATCTGATGAGGACGAAGACGAAGCTAAAAAATAAAAACTCGCGTAATTTTATGCCTGAAGACTCCATTCACTCACACGCCCGGAGTAATCCGTGTAATTCTCTTGGGTCCATCAATTTCTAATTTTCATAATTCCGGCACCGACACTTACTCCGTTCACACCCGTCGCCTGCGCCTGCGCGCCCGATAGAGTGAATACGGAACCGTAACGCTGAATTCTGGCGATCTTGCGGTTTCACACACTCACACGCGGGAAGAATCGGTGACCGAAGGAAAATCAGAGAAAAAATTAAACGGCCAATGTTTTCAATAGAATTCATACCGCGCGACGTTGTCCATTATTTCAAACGCACCACATAACCTCATTTTAATAACGGCGGGAAATTAGGATGACTTCGCAGCCTCGCCATATGCAAGTGCTTACGCTGCTCGGCGCGGTAATGATATGTAAAGATAATTTCCTGAATTAACCATCACGAATCGTTAACTAGGTTTCCTCGGAGGAAATCCGTTTTTTTCCCCCGTGGATTTTCTCGCCGCGTTAGTTTTCCAGCGTTAAAATCGGGCGCCCGGCCCAGCGCGGCGCGGAGCGTTATTGCTGGAAAAATTATGCGCGCGCATCTCGCGGGGTTCGAAAATTGTGTGAGTGTGATTACGTCAGGAGTTTCTATTCATCGAGTGGATGGAAAAATCGGGAGATAATGCGGATCCCGCGTCTGCCCGAATCGACCACGAACGCACGGATTAACGAGACCAAGGAAACAATCGCCTTCCGTAACGGGAATCAAAAATAAGTCCACCGTGTTATGTTATTGGGCCTCGCCTCAGGTGTTGTGTGTGACAAATGAAAGCAGAAGATTTTCTAATTTTCTCCATTACAATTCTACGCCCATAGGAAAAATACCATATACCAATACCATAGGAAAAACGCTGCATGAACATTTAAAGTTGCAAAATTTCACCTCCTTTTTTAAATTTTAGGAACGTTTTATTTTATTTTTATTATCAGTTTCAGCCACACTAGATTAATTAGATTATCAGCAAAATTCTCTGAAAAATTTAAAGAAAAATGCACACAATTTTTTTGGAAAATTTAGGTTGTGTGAACGATTATTCGGTAGCATCAAAATTGTCAGATAACAGTTTGACATCATCACAATTAGCAAGATGCCTCGAAGACATAACGATTGTTGGTAGGAAGAATTTGTTTGGCCTACTTCAAAGATAGAAGGCGAAATACGAAGTGGATTGCATTTCGCAGAAAAAAGCGCATCTCAATTTCGGGAAGATTTTGCAACTTTCTTTATCTTGCAAATATCAACTGATCTTCTAAACAAGTTTCATCTTTAAATATCCGAATATAAAGTATCAATCCAAAAAATCAGAATTTCGGTCGAACAAACCGAATGGAACGTTATACAAGTCAAGTTTAAATCGTAACTTTGGCCCTACCAAACGAATTCTTTGGAAAATACGACTGTAGGGCCATAATATCCAGAGGGGTCACTTCAGGAAGTGGGTTACTTACGTGAAATCAGGTGTTTTTGATCCAGGAATCATCAGTTTCGAGGAGGAGGAAATGGGAAGTTGTGCCTCGTCACAGAAGACGGAATTGAACACATTTCACCGCTTCGGCAACGAGGGGGAGGGGGGGGGGGGNGGACCCCCCCCCTCCCCCCGTGTCCTCGAAGTGAATCGAAAGCCATCAAGCTCTTCCGAGACATTTGATGATAAAACCGTGGAGGGATGTGGAATAAAACCGAAAAAAAACTCCCGAATAGTTGCGGGGAGCGGGTCGTGCCTATTTTAATTTCCCAAGATCGGTTCTGCCGGCTTTATTGGAGGAATCGCGTCGCGGGAAACAGATATTACAGATCATTGAGTGCATTCTTAACACTTCATTCATTTCTTTGAGCCGCCCGAGATGAGCCCCGCTTGCGAACCTGGCTTAGTTGCCAAATTTTCTGATGAAGAAAGTGTTAGAGATGGTTCAAACCTGCCCCTAAGGTACGAATTACTCTTGTTATAAAAATACAGGGGACATACATGCATTAGAAAACTGAAGAGTTACACGGAAAAAAAATGGATTGGTGGCTCAACAATTAAATTCTTTAAAAAAAAATGTCCGACATTTTTCAAATGTATGTTTTACAGAAACGGAAAAGCTAGTTTGACCACGAGGGTGGTTAATTAGCATTTTTTCATTATAAAATCTGGCTTTTTTCAAAGCAAAATAGTGAGTGAAAAAAAAATCGAGATTAGGAGCCAGTTCAGTACTAGAGGATGTATTCTTTCTTTAGTTTTTTTTTTTTTTTTTTTTTTTTTTTTTTT